>JARUPY010000096.1:0-88195 GCA_029817715.1 Melastoma dodecandrum
AGTCGGCTTTCCACATGTACAAATCCAGAATAAAAATTTCAATAAAATTATAAGTTGTTATATTTATTTCTTGTGGTGTAGTCAATACTAATCGTTACAATGTGTTTTGATTGTGGGAAAAGGTGAGAGGATTTATAATATTCCAACGACAAAATTCTAACTTTTGATTATCTTGAAGCCGAATAAGAAAAAGGGTAGAGATTTTATTTTATACACGTGGCTAGTGGGTGGCTTCTAAAAGTCTTGTAAGAGAGAAGAGAAGCGGTCAGCCTATACGTCATCCATGTCAAAACTAAACTGTGCCATATTCCCAAATCCCCTATATAAACTAACTCATCCCCTTCTCTTCCCCCACCCCACACCCTCTTCTTTTGTTTTCCTGAGTACTCATACCAATATCCAAATGGCATCCGTGGACTACAAGAATGAGCACCCGGTCGCTGCCTACGGGTACGCCTCGAGGGACTCCTCCGGCCACCTCTCTCCTTTCCACTTCTCCAGGAGGTCTGCCTATCAACCGCCCCCCGATATCTCACTTCTTACATTTTTCTCAGGGGGAGCTTACTTTCCTTTTATTTGTGCAGGGCAAACCGGTGAGACGGATGTGGCCTTCAACATCACTTTATTGTGGGATCTGCCACTCAGATCTCCACTTCATCAAGAATGAAATGGGGCAACGCCACCTACCCTGCTGTTCCTGGGTATTTTGTTCATCCCTTTTCAAACCCATACTCATCATCCTGCAAAATTCGAAGCTTTAGATAATCTGTTGTTTTTAGGCACGAGCTTGTTGGCATTGTGACCGAGGTTGGATCCAAGGTGACTAAGTACAAGGTCGGCGACAGAGTCGGCGTCGGCTGTTTTGTCCAGTCATGCCGATCTTGTACCAACTGTGCCGACAACCTCGAGAATTATTGCCCCAGGTATACCCTCACCTTCGGCAGCATCAACCTCGACGGGACCATGACGGTATGGAGGCTATTCCAATTTCATGGTCTGCGACGAGCATTTTTCATCATCAGGATCCCAGATAACTTGCCATTCGACGGCGCGGCTCCCCTGCTTTTGTGCCGGGATCACGGTGTACAGCCCCCTGAAGTTACTATGGGCTGGATAAGCCCGGGATGCATGTAGGCGTGGTCGGCCTCGGAGGGCTTGGCCATATGGCTGTCAAATTTTGCCAAGGCTATGGGCCTCAGGGTGACTGTTATTAGCACCTCTCCTCATAAGAAGGCAGAGGCAATGGAGCATCTAGGTGCCGATGATTTCCTGGTCAGCCGCGATACCGAGCAGATGCAGGTACGACTTCGTCTGACATGAGCATTGTTGACTGGTTAAGTTTGCAATTATGAAGATTTGAATTCCTTTCGATAGGGAGTTATGGGCACAATGGACGGCATTATCGACACAGTCTCCGCAACTCATGCCATTGTACCACTGCTTGCACTCCTCAAGACAAATGGGAAGGTGGTTTTGGTTGGTGCTCCGGCAAAGCCGCTCGAACTACCTGCCTTCCCTGTGATTATGGGTCAGTAGCCATCCATCAATGTCTCCTCACTTGATTGTATGTCCGGATTGGGAGAAGGGGCTAACCAGGATTTACCATGTACGGGATTTGCAGGAAGGAAGCTGGTCGGAGGGAGCGCCAGTGGGGGCATCAAGGAGACACAGGAGATGATGGACTTTGCCGCCAAGCACAACATAACAGCAGACATCGAGGTGATCCCAATCGATTACGTTAACACGGCAATGGAACGCCTCCTGAAATCGGACGTCAAGTATCGGTTCGTCATCGACATCGCAAACACTTTGAAGCCTTGAAGGAGCTCTCTCTCTCTATCCAATTTTTGAGTCCTGTTAAGATATATACTATTTGCAAGATCATACATTTGTGCTCACGAATAAACCTTCCTATACTATCCTGAATGAGAAGGATGAACCTCTTTAACTTCAATTGGAAAAACGGTCATTACTCTTCACTCATTCCATTGCTGAATACGTTCCTCACGAATAGCCCTCGAATCCTTCTGTGACTTTCCCTTCAAGACCACCTCATTCCACGATCGATTAAATACAAATACATTAGGTAAGCCAGATGTCACGTCAATTCCAGTAGGATTTAAAATATTCTTCATGTTAGGTATCCAGACTATCTGTATGTTCAAATGAATATTGCGAGTATAATGCACATGAAATTAAATCAATACAATGAGTACTTACAAACGAAATTAATTATAAATTGTAATTAGTACTTTGTATATTGTACTAATTAGAACAGTGAAAACTTTGTATCGATTAGTATAATTGTAATTACTAAAATTATTATAATTAAAATTAGTACAATGTACAAACCGTATAATACATTGTATTAATTTAAATTAATACAGTTATGTGCTAATCGGTACAAAACTTTTATGGTTCTAATTAGCATAATATTAATAATTATAAATTGTATAATATTGTATAATTTTGTTTGTATAATATATTAAAAAATAATCAAAATTAATATACATGGGGGATGGGACGTTAGCCGCTCCCCCACAAAATCCAGTAAGACTACTTTTTCTCACGCAAAAGCACCACAACAACAAAAAAAAAGTTATCATAATAAATTTTTCGTATTTATAATGTGGCCGGTGATATTGGCTAACGCCGTGACAACGACAACGTGGTACAAGGGGTCCCCGGGGGGTTTGACGTGGCTGGCTCGGACAAAGGTCACGTGTATGAAATAATGAGAATCCAACATTTATTTGCTTACCATTTTTCAAGCAGATCTTTACCTCCCAATATTTCCAAGCATTCACACCCACCAATATCCACTCTTCCCTTTTTCTTTTCCTTGTTGCTAAAAAAAAAGAGTAAATAAATGTTTTATTGAAAGTCCATTATTTCTAAAAAAGGAGGATAAAATAGAGAAATTAAATTGAATATATAAATTAAGCATTTGTACAGCGGGATTCCATTTTTTTACAAAGGGAAAGAAGAGATAGAGAGAGATGCGCTCACCCTATACGTCATCTCTTTTCTTGCGGTCACCCTACACGTCACCCTATCCATCGCTCTCCCCCATCCCCTATATATATAAACACACAACCCCTCACCTTCAACCTTCCTTCACTCCAAACCATTTCTCTTCTCATTCATCATCGACCCCGGAACAAACCTACACGAACTCGGAGCAATCGACATGGCCCCGGTGGACCACGAGAACCAGCACCCGATCGCTGCCTACGGGTACGCAGCGAGGGACACATCCGGCCACCTCTCCCCCTTCAACTTCTCCAGGAGGTCTGATAATAATCTCTACGCCATGTGTTATTCTGTTCCGAATGTCATTTTCCTTCCCCTCCTCCGTAACTGGGAGGGAAGAAATGATTCCGTCTCTTGTAGGAATCAAACGCTTCTCCATGTCCAAACAAAAATTAACACCCTTCTGTCTACCTCTGACATATTTCTTTTTAAAAAAATAATTAAAAAATTATCGTTTCACGTAAATTAGTTTTGTCGATTCTGCCGAAATTATTCTTATTTCCTTCGCCGGCGCAGGGCAACCGGTGAGACAGATGTGGCCTTCAACATAAGTTATTGTGGGATCTGCCACTCCGATCTCCACTTCATCAAGAATGAATGGGGCAATGCCTCCTACCCTGCTGTTCCTGGGTATTTTATTCATCTCCTTTCAAGCCCATACTGATGATACCCCAACATTCGAAACTTTAGATAATCTGTTGTTTTTAGGCACGAGCTTGTTGGCATTGTGACCGAGGTTGGATCCAAGGTGACCAAGTACAAGGTCGGGGACAGAGTCGGAGTCGGCTGTATGGTCCAGTCATGCCGATCTTGCACCAACTGTGCGGACAACCTCGAGAACTATTGCCCGAGGCTGATCCTCACCTACGGCAGCAGCAACCTAGACGGGACCATGACCTATGGAGGCTACTCCAACTTCATGGTCTGCGACGAGCATTTCATCATCAGGATCCCTGATAACTTGCCTTTTGACGGCGCCGCCCCCCTGCTTTGTGCCGGGATCACGGTGTTCAGTCCCCTGAAGTATTATGGCCTCAATAAGCCCGGGATGCATGTGGGTGTGGTTGGTCTTGGAGGCCTTGGCCACATGGCGGTCAAGTTTGCCAAGGCGATGGGGCTCAAGGTCACTGTTATTAGCACCTCTCCTAATAAGAAGGAGGAGGCAATTGAGCGTCTAGGTGCTGATGCTTTTCTGGTGAGCCGCGATACTGAGCAGATGAAGGTATGACGTTGTCGAACTCGAGTGTTCTTGGGTTAAGGCTCACTGATTAAGAATTTAAGACCCGAGATATGTAACTGTTGCAATTATATGATAGGCTGCCACGGGCACAATGGACGGCATCATTGACACAGTCTCGGCAACTCATGCCATCGTACCCCTGTTGGCCCTTGTCAAGACAAATGGGAAGGTGGTCTTGGTCGGTGCTCCGGAGAAGCCGCTTGAACTGCAAGCCTTCCCTTTGATTATGGGTTAGTAACTATCCAACAGACATTTTGCACTAAATCTCCCTCCCGGATCAGGCGTTGGGACTAACCAAGGTATGGGATTTGCAGGTAGGAAGCTGGTCGGGGGGAGCTGCATCGGAGGTATCGAGGAGACGCAGGAGATGATCGACTTTGCAGCCAAGCATAACATTACGGCCGACGTCGAGGTGATCCCGATCAATTACGTGAATACAGCCCTTGAACGCCTCCTCAAGGCTGACGTCAAGTATAGATTCGTCATCGACATCGCCAACACTTTGAAGCCTTGAAGAAGCTCCCCCTCCGTTGAGTAATCTGAGATATGAGTCAAAATGAGACATTTATGCTCATTCTTTCGTCGGATACTTTAATGTTGTAGTACTCATCAGCTTCCTGTCACATCCTAGAATTGTATTAGCTTCGTGGTACCTTGTCTGAATCTGAACTTCTGGGATTGGATGTTTGTTTTGGTGAAACCTTGCTCAGGGTTTTTTGTCTGTCCACTAAATAGTTCGTTATAAGGACAAACGGTAGATGCGCGAGGCTTCAGCAACTGACATTCCATCGCTTAAGGTTGTGATCACCAGATATCTCCACAAGAGCAGGATCCATTAAGAAAATGATGATACCTCTTCACGTCCCGTACTATTATTGTCCTTTGGATGACCAGTGATACGAGCTTTATCCAAGCATGACAGTCGCCACACGTTCTTAGATTCTTCAGAATCCGAATACTGCTGCTATTGCCTCTAGTACGGCATAAAGCGAATGCAATCGCCAATTTCTCGCTGTGGTAATACAACAATTCTTCTTGTTTCTTGTGTTCGATGTGCTGATAGACGTACCTGAAGTTGGGCACATATCCAAGGCTTCTGGTTCTCTGAATCAGCTCCTCTAGTGTCATAAGTATCTCCGGCGTATCAGGATGGGATAAATCGCTGGCAAAGAAGGTGTGAACCTCTTGGTTGACATGGACCCAGCTCATCGCCCGATCCTTCTTTAGCCCAGTCTCTTTCAGAATACTCCTCATTTCGATAACCTTGTCCCATTTACATGAAGAGGCGTACATATTTGACATCACAACATGACTCCAGCCATCCCTTGGCACAAGCTCCCGCACTCTATCGATAATCCTCTCGGCCATTTCAACTTTATCATGGATCTGGCATGCATTTAGCAATACTCTCCATAATACCACGTCTTCTGATCTCATTTCCAGCACTAATGCTTCGGCTTCTTCAAGCCTCCCTGATTTTCCAAGCAAGTCGGCAAAACAAGCATAATGATCATTTGTCACCTCGAGGTGAGGTCGTTCCCTCAATTCGGCAAAAACTCTTCTGCCTTCCTCAACCAAGCATGCATTACTGCATGCTAACAGAATGTTCAGATAAGTCACCTCGTTCGGGTCAATTGACAATTGCTTCATCCTTCCATATAGATGAAGTGCTTCTGCTCCAAGCCCATTGATGGCATAACAATGTGTCATGGAGTTTATGGACACCAGGTCCATTTCCTTAAAATTGTCAAAAAATTGACCTAGCCATTTCAGCAATTCCACATTTCCCACACAGATCTATTAACGCGGCAACAATGTACAGATTCCTCGACCAGCCTTATTTCATGGATGGTCCGTGAATCTGATTTCCTATTTCTAGCAGGGCCATACTAGAACAAGTTTGGATAGTGCTAGACAAAGTGTGGGAGTTTGGATTCACGGAACGACGAAGCATTTCTTGAAAAGTAGGAAATGGCAGTCACTTCCCTGCCATTTTGCGCCATACCGTTGATTAGGGATGTCCAGGTAACCACGTTTGGATCATCCAGACATGCAAATACCTCCACTGAGTCCATCCACCATCCCAAACTTCAGGTACATTGTCAGGAGCGAGGTCTGTGGCTCAACAAATGACACGAATCCAGACTTGACAGTCAATGCATGGATAGATTTCCCAGCATCCACATTACTTATGCGGCCACAGCTTATTAAGGTGCTCGCAAAGGTGTACTCGTTAGCACCGATCCCCTTGCTCATCATATACCTAAAAGCACAAACCGCGTCAGCATCTCGGCCATTCCGTGCATAACCAACAATCAGTGACGTGATCAGAACTACATCCTCTTCCACAACCTGGTCAGCCACCAACCTCGCATCCTCCATGTTACCAGACTTGGCATACATATCCACAAGTGCGCTGCCCACAAACAAATTACGGAAATCCAACCCCAAAACCACTGCAGTTCCATGCACCTTCCGGCCCTCCAGGGCGAGACCCAGATCGGACAACACCCCGAACACGCGCGAGAAGGTGTATTCATCAGGGAACACCCCTTCCCGCAGCATTCTCCCATAAAGCCTGATCGCCTCTTCGCTCTTCCCGTGCCTGACACACGCAGAAACCATCGAGTTCCATGTGACGACATGCCTGCTGGACATTTCGTCGAACGCACGGCGAGCTTCCACTAGGCCACCGGATTTGATGTACGAGTCCATAAGCTTGTGGCCATTACCGGGGATATGGAACATCCCATTCTTGATCAGCAGCCCCTGGATGGTTCCCGTACCGGACAATGTCTTGCCTTCCGCAGACAATAACACGGAAACGGGGGTGGTGGTGTAACGACAGCTCAGGTTGTTGATGGGTACGAGGTGAAAGCCGGGAGAAGTCAGGGACAGCACTCTTCGCATGTTGTTGACTCTCCCGTTGCCCTACAGACTTTGATCTATACACGAGCAAAAGAACGAAGCCGACTAACATCCCGTACACTTTCCCGAACCGAATCCTTGTTCATCTTACCATAAGACCCACGCGGCTTCATGATTGATGAAACGCTTTGTTACACAGTACCGCTAAAATTTACAACATGGACATTGTCTTACTACCGGTACGTGCCGTGTACATGCAAAAAGTAAGGATTAATCGTGGGAGTGCCTCTTCTTCTTGATTGTCTCAAAGAGGCTGTCCGGGCCTGCAATTCGAATAACCAAATAAATGAAAATGGAAGCGGCTAACGGTACGTGCACGTAATTGTTACGCTGTTTACTAAAATCGATTTTTTTTTAGTAAATTTTACTAAAAATCGATGTTTTTTAGTAAAATTATTAGTAAATTACTAAAAAAAATTAGTAACCGTTACTAATTTTTCACTGTTTGACCATTCGAAAAGTTACTAAACTACGTTTAGTAAATCGGCATAAAAATTTACTAAACTTTTTAGTAACAGATTATTAAAAATATCGGTGATTTGACCTTTTTTTAGTAACCGTTACTAAAATTTCACTGTTCAACTTTAGTAATCTGTTACTAAAAAGTTTAGTAATTTTTTCCGCCGATTTACTAAAAGTAGTTTAGTAACTTTCCGAAAGGTCAAACAGTGAAAAATTAGTAACGGTTACTAATTTTTTTTAGTAAAATTTCTATCTTTAGTAATTTTCTAGGTACGCCGTCGAAGGATTTTAGTAATGCTTTACTAATTTTGTAAGCGAAATTAGTAAATTAATGTGTAACAAAGTAAAGTCGTTAGTAAATTACTAAAGTCGTCCTTTTTTTTCGTAATCGTTTACTATTTTTTGAACGAACTCTGCTGAAAATTTAGTAATCGATTACTGAACTTTTTAGTAATTTACTAAATAGAACAGTACATTCCGAACATAAAATCGAACCTACTTTCAGTGTGAAATTACCATTTTACCCCTACGGTAAAATTACAAATAGGTTCGGTTTTAGGTTCGGACCGAAAATTCGTAAACAATTTTGTAATTTATCGCAAGGGTAAAATGGTAATTTCACACTGAAAACAGTTTCGGTTTTAGGTTCGAAATGTACTGTTCTGTTTAGTAAATTACTAAAAAGTTTTGTAATCGATTACTAAATTTTCAGCACACTTCACTCAAAAAATAGTAAACGATTACGAAAAAAATGACGACTTTAGTAATTTACTAACGACTTTACTATGTTACACAGTAATTTACTAATTTCGCTTACAAAATTAGTAAAACATTACTAAAATATTCCGACGACCTACCTGGAAAATTACTAAAATTATAAATTTTACTAAAAAAAATTAGTAACCGTTATTAGTTTTTCACTGTTTGACCATTCGGAAAGTTACTAAAATACGTTTAGTAAATCGGCGGAAAAAATTACTAAACTTTTTAGTAACCGATTACTAAAGTTGAACAGTGAAATTATAGTAACGGTTACTAAAAAAAAGGTCAAATCACCGATAGTTTTAATAATCGGCTACTAAAAAGTTTAGTAAATTTTTCCGCCGATTTACTAAACGTAGTTTAGTAACTTTCCGAATGGTCAAATAATGAAAAAATAGTAACGGTTTCTAATTTTTTTTAGTAATTTACTAATCATTTTATTAAAAAACAACGGTTACATGCAGGTACCGTTAACCGTTTCCAGATGAAAATACATGTGATCGTCATCCAAAACTTGTATTTCTTTTCGGGCAGACAGCAAAACGTACCCCATGGGAAATCCTTATGGCGAATCCTAAGGTACGGATACGGCTGCCCCAACCAAAATTATTACGAAAATCAGTCAGAAACAAAAACATTGAAATAAGAAAATCTCCCCCAAGAAGATTACCCAGAACAAAAGGTTAACTAAACAACTAGTACCTTCTGTGGTTCTTCGACTTTGGGGTGGTGACCCTTCGACAACTTGTAGATGGCCAGCACCGTGCAGGTTGCGATCCCCGCGTACGTTATCTTCTCCCACTTCTTCAGCTCGTCTGCGAAAAAATTCTATTGAGGCGTGGACGGGATCTCGAAATAGTGAAAAACTGAGAAGAGGGAGGAGATGGTATAGTAATACGTTCATCGTCGAGTTGCCGTGTCGAGGAGGATGCCAGGTTCCTCCTGGGTAGGACGTTGTGAGGGGCTGAGGGTGATGGCGGCCATTTCAGGGGGCCACCGAGGAGAGCCTGCCTCAGGATGCAAGAAGATCTTGGGATCGGCATGGTTATCGATAGTGTTTCTTTGCTTGTTTTCTTTTAGGAAGTTTGTGTCTTTGTGTGAACAGCTCGTGATGTTCTAAGACGTGCGGTTTTATAAAACTTTCCGAGGTTTTGTAACTGGAAGGTGGTAGAAAAGCAGGGCAAATGTTTTAGAATAAGCTGGAACAACCTGGAGTCAGATCGAACCAGAACATTCCTGAACTGTTCTTGCCCTATCGGTAGCTAGAAACGTACTGTATGGACATGTGGGAAGTGTTAGAGCTCCCCGCTTGCCTGTCGCAACCTTGCCTGTTTGTTTTCTGCAATTCATTCGTCCACCGTCCTGGACAAGGTGCTGTCGCGGCAGCATGTCAGGCCGGAGTGAAGTGTCTCTCCTGTAGTTTGGTTTCACAGAATCTACAAAAACTAGCTACCTCCATTGAACAACTCGAGAAGCAATTTCTTTCACGTGCAGCAGTTTGTCATCGCCATCGTCGATTCCTACAGCCTTAACGATGAACACAACCTAAGAGTACGAAAATTAGTTTTGATTTCATCCCAACAGCTGTCTTACCTTAGAGGTGATTACACATACTGTGTTTGTCACTTAGAGCAAGTCACTTTCCTATCCTTGAGCAACTCGACGACCCTACGCATCGTGGGCCTGTTTGTGGGCAACCCCGAGGTGCAGGCCAACGCGATGTTCAACACTTTCTCAATCTCCTCGTAGTCGCACGTCGTCGGATCAATCCTCGGATCCACTACTCGCTCCAAACTGTCCTCGTAAGACCCGCTCTCCTCATCGTCCGAGGTAGGCTGTGAGGACAGGGCAATTTCCGTAACCCATTTGACGATGTCCTTCCCGTCCCCGAAGGACGGGTCGTTGGGTCTCTTGCCGGTGATCAGCTCCAGCAGCACGACCCCAAAGCTGTAGACGTCGCTCTTCTCGTTCACCTTGAGCGTGTATGCATACTCTGAGATCACAAATACGACCATGTCAGTAAACATTTCTGCATCAATATGCAGATTAGAGTTCTGGAATTCGTTTGGTTGTAATATTCAATTCATGTGAACATCTTAAAGAAAGAAGAAGAAGACAGAATTGTACTGGTGAGTAGGAAACGTACGCACCTGGCGCAATGTAGCCGTAGGAACCGGCAACCTTGGACATAACCTCACCGCCTGTGGTCGTCGACATGGCCTCCATTGTCGTCCCGTGTCGCTGTTGCCCCAGTGTCTTTGCGAGCCCAAAATCGGCCACCTTCGGATTCATCTCCTCGTCCAATAATATGTTGTTGCTCTTTACGTCCCGGTGCACGATGGCCGGGACGCAGTCGTGGTGTAGGTAAGCTAGCCCTTGTGCTGCACCGACAGCTATCTTGAGCCGTTGTTGCCAATCTAACAATGCCACTCCACATCTGTTGTGGACTTTCCCGTCGCTCTTTCCATGTAAAGCATCCCCCAGGCTTCCGTTCTCCATGTACTCATAGATGAGGACCCGGCATCCATCCCCGACCATGCTGAATAGGAGTTTCACTATGTTGCCGTGTAGCACTCGGCCAAGGGTCTCGAGCTCGGATTTGAATACTAACTCGGCATCGGGGCTATCCACACCAGAACTCGCCGTCAGCCTCTTTACTGCTGCCATCTGCCCTGACTTCAGCCTCACCTTGTACACCTTGCCTGAACCGCCTGACCCTATCAGGTTCTCCTCAATCAGGCGATTGAGCAGATCGCCCTCGCCTGCCCCGGCTCGCTGGAACGAGGTTATTTTCCATGGCCGGTTCCGATAAAATATCTTTTCCCTTAGTAACCACACAAGGGAAACTACCAGTGCGACAAGGCAAAAGGAGAGCGTGGCTAACACGGCAATCAGCACGACTGGCCGAGACGACCTCGAACACCTGGGGAACGCCTGCAGATCCGGGCTGCACAGGCCCGGGTTGCCCCATAGGCTTGTGATGAAGAATTCCTGGTCGAAACCTTGAGGAATTTGGCCAGACAATCGGTTGTCTGATACGTTGAACTTGTTTAATCTCAGCCGGGCGAGCTCCGCAGGGATTTCACCGGATAACAAGTTCCTGGACAGGTCCAAGTAGTTAAGCACGGGCAAAGAGCCCAATTCCTTAGGGATGTTGCCGATGAGCTGGTTCCTCGAGAGGTCCAGCTCAGTCAAACTGGCCCATGAACTCAGCGAGCTAGGGATCGGCCCTGTCAACCGGTTACCGCCCATCTCGAGCTTCTGCAATTTCGTGAGGTTCGTAATGCACGTGGGGATTTGGCCTGACAGCCTGTTTCCGGTCAGATCAAGGACTGTCAGCTCAATCAGCTGGCAGATCTCTGGCGGAATCTGGCCGGAGAAGTTGTTTCCCGAGAGAAGCACTGAGTTCACAGCCTTCAACCCAGAAATCGACGATGAAATTGGGCCTTCGAACTTGTTGTTAGACAGATCTAACAGAGTAATTCCTCCTATTCCCCAGAACATACTGGGGATATCTCCCGTCAGCTCGTTGTTCCCTAATCGAACTTTACTCAAAGAGTCGCAACTCGAGAGGGAACTCGGAAGAGTTCCGTTGAACCTGTTGTTGAAGACAATTATACTTGTGAGATTCTTCCCAGAACACAAATATTCCGGCAGCCCACCGCTGAAATCATTGCTTGAGACATCGAATTCTTCCAAGACGGAATTCTTGCCCAAGTCGCTGGGCAAGGTTCCTGTGAAAGAGTTATTGAACAACCTCAACTGCCGCAGCTTACGATTATCGGCCAAACCCTGTGGTATCTCCCCGGAGAAGAAGTTGTCGTTGACATTCAGACTACTGAGAGACATGGCCGCGATCTTCTCCGACAGCTTACCAGACAAATTGTTCTGCGAGGCATCAAATCTATCTAGGAATTTCAACCCTGCCAGCGACTCCGGCAAACCGCCGTAAAAATTGTTCTGGTACAATTCGATCTGGACGGCACTCTCAAGGCCGCCGATCTCTTGCGGGATCGGTCCGCTGAGTCCGTTCGTTGAGACATCCAAATTCTTCAGCGACTTCAGTTTTGAAATACTTGCAGGGATCTCCCCAACCAAGTTCGCCCCCGCCACCCACAGTTCCTCAAGTTTCGTCAGGTTTTCAATATCCTTCGGGATAGAACTCGGCTTGTAAGGATTATATCCAATCCGAAGTTTGGTCAGCGAGCTTGCGCTGCACAAGGACTCGGGGAACGCTGTCCCATTGAGGAGGTTACCTACAGTGTTCAGCTGTCTGATAGCCGGTAGCCCTCCGAAGCTGGACGGGATCTCGCCAGAGAAGTTGTTAAACGAGAAGTCGAGCACCTCGAGGCCAGAGAAGTTCGCAGAAAGCTCCGGCAGGCTACCAACAAACAAATTATAGGAGACGTTGAGGAAGCGGAGGTGAGAACAGAGGGAATTCAGGAGAGGGGCAGAGAGGATTCCGTTGAAGTTGTTATTGTCAAGGTAGAGGTCGCGTAGGGAGACGACCCGGCATAGGTCGTAAGGGAAGGGGCCGGCGAGGTTGAGGTTGGAGAGGTCGATGGAGGTGACGGCCAAGGAGTCGTCGCAGCGGACGCCCGTGAAGTTGCAGGGGGAATTCTCAGAGTTGGGGGACCAGGACGCGAGGCTGCCATCTGGGTCGTCTATGTGGGAGGCCTTGACACGTAGGAGGATTTCGTAGTCGTTGGCGTTCGAGGTGGTGGTGGTGGTGGCTACCGCCGAGGGCTGCGGCGAGAGGAGTAGGAGGAGGAGGAGGAGGAGGAGGAGGGAGGTGAGTGTGCGGAGGAGTGTCATGTGTGCGTGATCGACAGACAAAATTTCGGACGGACAGAGTTTCACATTTAGTTAATGAAAGCCTTTTTGCGATAGCTTTTGAGAGTACAGAGAAATCAGGTCATTTTTAATTATTGTGGTAGTAGATGATGATAATATGTGTGAAAGATATTATTGATGTTGGAAAATACAAGTTCTATCATTTAATTCAGTCAGTGGACGGCAGGCGACCTTCCTTTTAGCGGGAGACGTGATTGGGTTTTTTTTTTTCTGAGTGGATGGATTGGATTGTCTGCCCTGTCCCACCGTGACAAAATGGACAATCTCACACAGGGAAACTCATCACCCCCCCCCCCTGTCATTGTTCTTACTACATTATTCAAAATTTAAAAAAAATGGGATATTTATTTATTTTTAAATGAAAGCCTCTTACTCTTACCCAAAACATATATATATATTTAATTTACGAGAGTAAGGAAAAGTAAGTGACAAACATAAATGAAAAAGATAGGGATTCCGTTAAAAGAAAGACTCTGAACTTTGATCTTACCGGAGAGACATGGGACACGTAATAAACCCATTCTATTTGTTTTTGTTTTTTAAAATATATTTTAGCGTACTTTTTCTTCCCTTTTTTTACAAAGTGTCGTCGTATTTAGACGACTTGGGAGTCCACGCTTTTACTATCATCCCCCTCTTTCCCCTTTCTATTTAATTTAATTTTACTTTTTGCGTGGTGTGTTTCTTAGTGGTGATGACGACGGGTGGTGACTGGTTTTACGAAGACTATTCTAATAAAATATAAGGAGACGATGCTTCGAATTGTCTTTTTGCTTAGCTAAAAACAAATTGAAAGAGGTAACATAATAACGAATCAAATTTGCCCATTCGATGTCGACCACCCGACCTTTTGATAGGAACATTAACAAGAATGGTCCCTGAGGCATGTTTGTATTGTAGGATGCTTTCTTTATTAATATTCCCCACCCATCCACAACTAATCCTTCTAGATGAGATACGATGCCGAAAGGCTTTCTCATTTATTCGATCAACCAACAACGTCGTGCCAAATGCCATACGCTGTCCATTCCATCACACAGCAACGTAGCTTTGAAAGCAAGTTCATCGATTAGGCAAAATTTAAAAAAAAAAAAAAAAAAAACGTTGTTATATGTAAAACAGCTCCATCTTAGGTGAACATGTCCTAAAAGATAGTCGTATAATTTGGAAACTGTTTTAACACTCGGCAATCCGGATTCTGATGAATTTTTTGGAGATCATTTATCCCATTTCTGTTCTCCGTGAGAAACCTCGTCAATGTCTGTCGATAAAATATCAATCATGTATTATTTGAATCTTTTGTTATAGCTTCGCGTGTTTCTTTCTTCCGAGGAAGATGAAACTCCGTTGTACAAAAAAAAAGGTGGCTAAAGGGTAGTATTAAGAAAGTAATTGTATTGAGTATTTGTTAAATGATATAAGTTTGTATACATTAACTATACCTTTTGCATTAATGCCCAATCAATCAAACTTTCGTTAAACGTCCGTCCAAGTCAAAGGAAATCGAGAGAGAGCCGACAGAGAATATTTAGGGTTTTTACTTAACTTTGGATCCCACTTCGTTTTGGGAAACGTGTTGAAATTAATCTCAATGGCCTTGACTGATGTGCAAGGGGAGGACTCCTCCACTCCCAAGTAAAAGTAGATACGATCTACACTAGGGTTTCGACATAATTGAATTAAACTTCAACGTAACAAAGCAAAAATCTCCAACACCCCCCAAAGCAAACAATTACTTCCAAGAAAAGCAAACCCAGGGGATCGATCACCGAGGGTTTATCTCCAACGAGGAGATGTCAGAATATTTAACATTTACTCTCTGTAAGATTTTAATAGTGAGGAATGGGGCAGCCCTCCCCACAATGGCCATGCTCACCGAGGTCTTTTTGGCATTCCCAAGAACTATATCAATCCTCTATCATTCCAAAGTCAAAAGTAATGGGTTTTTTTTTTCCTATTTCCCAACATATATCACAGGAACAACCCCCACGTGATAAGATTAGGAATAGTTAGTCAAGTCATTCATTACACACTAGTTTTACTATAGTAGGGAACCTTATGAATGACAATCGCCCACCGAAATAATTGTGCAGAGGTGACTCGAATCACTTGTGGTCTTCGACATTAGGTGACTCTAGCAAAAAATAATAATCTTAGGATATACATGACAAGGGAAAAAACAAAAGAAGAAGTTGGCCCATCTAACCCCCCACCACCAAATGTCGTTTACCACCACGACCAACAATAATTTCGCTTTCCCAATCATCATCGTCATCAATCACCACCACCACCAGAACATTTCATTGCTTGTTTTTTTTTTTTTTGTCCTCCTTCTTCGAGTTAGTCAAAAGTTGCAGCATCCCAATAAAAATTTAGTTTAGAAGGAAAAGACCAACAACAACAACAACCCGACTGAGAGAAGCGACAAACGTTTATCATTAGTTTAAAATATACTTCTTCCCTTGGCTTAATGTCAGATTTATGGTCCAGACTCCGTTGCTGAGCTTTTCTTCGAGTGTTGGAAAATAATTGGTAGGATGTGGTTCTGAGCCCAGAGGCCGAAGATTTGCCCTGATTGTTCCGCCCTGGGTTATTCATGGGCTATTTTTAGTTATTGGGCCTAAAATGTCAATTCCACATTAACCAGGCCCATACCCACCTAGATTTTTGGGCCCTCTATGAGTAGAAAGCCTTTGCGCAAATCAAACCCAAATTCGCTAAAATGAAAGGAAGATTTGTTTGTGAACAGTAGAGATTGTACCTTCTTAGCTTGAAAAAAATTATTTAAATCTTTTCGGCTAAGGGTGGTATTAGTATCTTTTCGGCTAAGGGTTTTGGGAATTTTGCTGGGTTTAGTGGGAATGCCGGACCAGAAGGATCGTGTTTGGTGGGTGTAAAGGTCGGAGCTTTGGAGGGAATGGGGATGGGATCCGGAGGTTCTCGTTGAAGGGTCTTGAGAGCGGTAATCGGTGTAACGGGAATGCTGGAAGGGTTGCGTTTGGTAGTACGTTTGAGGGATTTAGAGGGAGCAAGTATGGGACTAGGAGCTTCTCGAGTAATGGGGGATTTGCAAAGAGGGTTTTCGAGAAGCCGGGAGAGTTGGTTCGGTCGGGCGATTGGTTTGCAGGTGGAGTCCTACCTTAGGAGAAATTACCTGGTGTTAGTGGGCGCCGGTGGGGTTTTGGTTTGCATTATCTTGTGGAGGATCATGTTTGCGGTCGCTAATTCCTTTGTGGGGATGTCGGAAGGTTTGGCCAAGTATGGGTTCTTTGCATTGTCTACTGCTGTGGTCGCATTTGTGGTGAGTTTGGCGAGGACTTTGTGGATTGGGAAAAAATTGTAGTGAACTAACATGCGAAAAACAAATCCCATTTGATCATGGAATGATTGACATCTTACCAGATGATTGTCACATCCATGCTAGGTTGTTGAACTGGTCTTTCATAGTTTTGATTTAGCAGATTAATTATTGTTCTGTGGTAGCTCTGGGTTTATTTAGCTAGTCTTTAGTTTGTTTACTTTGTTCAAGTATCTTGAGTGTTATGTTCTGCTGTAATCAGCTAATGAATCAGTTACTCCCTCTAGGAGTAAAGAATAAAGATAGATTTTGGTTTCCATTTTCCTACATATGATTGTAAAAGGTTAATGTGAAACAATTGATGTTTTCCGTTCATCTTTAATGTCGCCATCTGACTTCTACCAAAACGTCTCCTCATAATACTTATAGTACCATATTGTCCTTTTAATTCAGAGGATGAACACCTGACCCGTACCTCGAGACAGTCTATGCAGACATTTGGAATGCTGTTTCTTTATTTGGATGTGTTGGTGGTATCTAGTTTTCAATGTGATTCGCATTGTGCATGAAGTGGTTTTAGGGTGTTTCACGTGCCTAGGAACACAGATATTTTTCGTTGCAGTTACTTGGTAACTTGTGGAAACAGATAATCCCATTATGTTTCTTGAAATGAGACTTGCTACTTTACTCCATAATCATATCCATGTAGCCAGCTGGTCATTTGACCAGATGGAATTTCATTCATTTGTCCAAGACCTATACTTTTGACCTTCCTAGTTAAATTTACACTGTGCATTAGTCTTATTTTTCTATGCAGAGTCCCACTTTTGTCTGACAAAAATTGAGAATTATTGTTTTGTTATCATTAAGGGCCGTTACATCCGCTCAAGATTCACGATAAACCCGGATAGAGTATATAGAATGGCCATGAGGACGTTGAACACACATGCTAGAACTCTAGAGGTGATGGGCGCACCACTTGCAGGCACATAGTTGAGAGCTTATGTGATGTCAGGCGGCGGCATGACTCTGAAGAAGTTTAAGCCAAGAATCCGGGGCAGGCGGTGTTGTCTCATTTTCCCAATACGTGGTTCTGAGCAAAGGGGTCTAGTCAGTGTTGAAGTGAAAAAGAAAAATGGCCAGGTTCGCTTGATAGTTTCCAGTGCTTGTGTTCTCATATAGGCAATGTTTCATGTCCTGTTAAGTTCACTTGCATTTACCGTCTGATTGAGATTTGTATCAGTTGGAATATTGTCCTTAGGCTTGTTTTGATCTTCATATGTGAGATGCTTGCTTATAGTTTACTAGAGCAGGTAATGCCAAATAAGAGAATTGCTTTGATTGGATAATTCATTAGAACCCGTTCTGCTCGCTGATAGGATCAGACATTTAGGAATGGAATTATGGAAACGAGTTCTGCTTCATGCCTACCTTTTAATTGTTCTGGAGGATACCTTTTTGGTTTCTATCAAAATACTTTGTGATTGAAGTAGATGACAAGAGTAATATGATCGCATGCCATGTATTTTCCCAGACATATCGATTCTTGTCATGCAATTGTCAAATAGGAGTTTTATCATTCGGGATGGTTGGAATGTCTTGGTTTTTTCTCTCTTATGATATAATTGAGAACTCAATTACTATGGAAAGTAGAGTACTTCGTTGTCTTTCTGTATTGAGCAAGAGGCTTTTGTGAATCATTTTATATATACCCCCATGTTGTCTAACGCGAGGCCAAGAAACGGCTCTTTTTTATACAGCATGACATGAAGCTGCTGGCAATCGACATCCCAATGTCAACCGGGCTGGACCAGCGGCTATTCTCTTTTGATAGGGGATGAAGAGGAGTACAAGATTGGTGGGGGATTGATATCCGAGTTACGAGACCCCGTGCTGAAGGCCATGGCAGCGACCAAGGAGTTCGACGTGCTGGACGAGATTGAGGAGGAAGAGGACGCCGAGAGCTCCAGGAGGCGGAGCGGAAGCATCAGGTAAAACTCGAGAAGATCGGGAAGGCGGGGGAGGGAATGAATGATCGTGAAAACCCTTTGCTTTGATGCTTTCGGAATAACTAGCTTTGTAGAAACAACCGAATCTTCAAGTACCGGCCTAAAATGAGATCAAAGAAGAGATTTCTCAGTCTTTTCTTCTCTTTCGAACAGACAATAATTATGTATTTTTCACATAAAAAATTATCAAAAGTGAAATCCGGGTTTTTTAATTGAATTTTCTTTTTGGTTCGGAAGCTTCTAAAATTATTTTTGATAGAAGGGTTTCAAATATTTAATTAGAAGAGTGAAATACATGCTTTACCTCTTAATTATAAATGGCTTATTCCTGAATAAACAAAAAGTAGGAGGACTCAAATCGAAAGCCTCCTTTTTTCCTATTGCCGACTCCTTGGTTCGATCCTTGCTTTTGCTCCAAGCATTTTCCCTTTGCCTTCCCTGTCGCCCGATTCAATCCCGGAAGTTGAAAGCCCAGCCCCGAAAGAAAGGAGCGGTCTTTTTATCTCAAACGCCCGCTGTTGTCAGAGAAGCCGCTTCGCAGGTGATGTTTTCTTCTTTTTAAGGTTGTCCCGATGTTGTTAGTTTTTTGAATCGTAGTTCGAATGCCGTCCCTGTCCCTGGTGATTATCCTTGAATCTTGTGTCGAAGGAAGCTCTGGGATTTATTGGGAGGGTAATTTTGAGCGATGGGTCGTGTTCAATTTGGTTTAGGTTTTCGTGGACTGGGTGCTAGGGTTAGGATTTCGGTGTGAGGGCGAGCTGCTGAATTATCCCTTGTTAGTTGCTTGGGATGCAGCTGGCGTTGAAATTGAAATTGCCGTTGTTGTCTGATTCGCGGTACTATTCCTTCTTTACTGAGAACATGAGTTTCTTGAAGGGGCCATAAATTTGTGGGAAGGGAACCGTCGATTGTGGGTAAATTTTAGAACCCTAACCGATGCAACTGAGAGTGATGTGGGTGTTGGTGGTTTTGTTATCTTCAACATATGTAGTGATATGACTGGAAATCTCAGGACTGTTATGTTCATGGAGTTATTACCATGAGTTGGAGTGTTTGGTTTGTACCATTTTTTATGAGAAATAATCGACTTATCTTGGGAATTCACTGCTTAATGACATTAGCCATTCGATTAACTCTGTGGATGAATTTGCTATGGTTGTCATTGTCATATGTTTCTGCCATCATCAGGACATCTCGCGAAAGGGATTGTCTGGCTTTTGCTTTCTCAAAAAGACAAGTTTGCATAGTGCATGCTTGTTTAAAGGCTAATAACTAATGATGGTCTGTCTATCAGAGAGCAGAAGGGAAACTACGAAGTAGTGAAAGGGCATGGCTGCTGCTATGTCAGTTGATCCTCCCCCTTCTATTGCTAAGGCTATGGAGGGCCCACAATGGGGAGAGGAGGAGGATCTGTACAGCAGGCTGAAGTCTTTGGAGAGGCAACTGGAGTTCATAGACATCCAGGAAGAATATGTCAAGGACGAGCAGAAGAACCTCAAGAGGGAGTTGTTGAGGGCCCAGGAGGAGGTCAAGCGGATACAATCAGTTCCTTTGGTAATCGGGCAGTTCATGGAGATGGTTGACCAGAACAATGGCATTGTCGGTTCCACTACCGGTTCCAACTACTATGTTCGCATTTTGAGTACCATTAACAGGGAGTTGCTGAAACCCTCCGCTTCTGTCGCTTTGCATCGCCATTCCAATGCTCTTGTTGATGTTTTGCCCCCTGAGGCTGACTCTAGCATTTCTCTACTCAGCCAGTCTGAGAAGCCTGATGTCACTTACAATGTATGCACTCTGTTCCTTTACTTCAGCTGCTTGCTGTGCACTTATATTTATTGGCTTAAGTTATTTGTCATTACTAGGAATTATATTATCTCTTTGGTTGGTCGATTTGCAACTATCGTGTGCCATGATTACATCCATTCCGGATCTGCTCACACTGGTTTGAGAATTGATCAATCCTTGTACTACTGTTTACATTCTCCAATGAAGCTATTCAAGTATTTGCTGTCTTCTTCAGCGCATGCTTTGCCTGCTAGCATCAGGCAAAGGCTGTAGTGTCAAATTGATGATTTCTGCAATCTTTTTTTTATAGGATATTGGAGGATGTGACATTCAGAAGCAGGAAATTCGTGAGGCAGTTGAGTTGCCACTGACTCATCACGAGTTGTACAAGCAGATCGGTATTGATCCACCACGTGGTGTTTTGCTTTATGGTCCACCTGGGACTGGGAAAACTATGCTAGCCAAGGCTGTTGCCAACCATACAACTGCTGCATTCATCAGAGTAGTTGGTTCTGAGTTCGTTCAGAAGTATTTGGGGGAGGTATGTTTGTATGGATTTTTCACTGTTTTTCAGGTTATATGTAGTTATTGACTTATGTGGCAGTTAACCATGTGGGAATCAAAGTCTATCGAGTGGCTTCATTGTTTTTTTTTTTCCTTCTTTTAGGGTCCTCGAATGGTTCGTGATGTTTTTCGCCTGGCTAAGGAGAATGCTCCTGCAATCATCTTCATTGATGAGGTAGATGCTATCGCTACTGCAAGATTTGATGCTCAGACTGGAGCTGACCGAGAAGTTCAGCGTATCTTGATGGAGCTTCTAAATCAGGTACAACCATAGCATAGATATCACCACTTGCATGCCTCTTGTCTTGCATAGGAAGCATGCATTTTTTGCCTTATTTTACAATTTTCGAAGTTTTGGTGGTTTTAATTTTTCCTCTCTGTAGATGGATGGATTCGACCAGACTGTAAATGTTAAAGTCATAATGGCCACTAATCGAGCTGACACATTGGACCCCGCACTGCTGCGTCCCGGAAGGCTCGATCGGAAGATTGAATTTCCTCTTCCTGACAGAAGACAAAAGAGGCTTGTGTTTCAAGTGAGTTTTTAGGGTACCCATTTGTTGTTTCCTCATGACGCAGAAGATTGAATTTCTCGTAAATCTCAATTGTTAAGCCTGGGTCAAAAGGCACAATTGAACATTTTCTAACCTCTGTCTGCATGACTTGCTCCCTCGTCCAGGTTTGCACTGCCAAGATGAATCTAAGTGATGAGGTGGACTTGGAGGACTATGTATCTCGGCCTGACAAGATTAGTGCTGCTGAGGTACATTTTATCTTGAGTATTACATTTTGCTGGGACTGGATGCTGCAACTATTTATGATCAAAACAGGAGCAAAACCAGAATATAGTTCTGGGTACAAAATTAAGTTTGCAAAATGCCCGCATGTTAATCATTTTAAACTACTGTTTTGGGAAGGATAATGCATTCACTCCTTGCAGTTTCAAAAATAGGAAAACGTGGTAAGGACCTTGGAAAACGTTATCAGGCATTTCTTGGGGAATCTAATGACCCCAAAAATGATATGGAAATAGTTTGGCTGGCCAGTTTTATCAGGCTGACAAGATGAGTACGTTGTACTCTTTTTGCTTAGAAATTTTCGTGGTCATAGATACGATGCTGGATTAAGAGATGTGCACAAGATTTATTGTGTTGATATTCCGAGTGTTTCAAATTATTGACTCTTGTGCAGATTGCTGCTATCTGTCAAGAAGCCGGGATGCACGCAGTTCGGAAGAACCGCTATGTCATTCTACCCAAGGATTTCGAAAAAGGATACCGTGCCAATGTGAAGAAGCCTGACACCGACTTTGAGTTCTACAAATGATCAGGCCTTGCATTGATGCCCTTTGTCTTACCTTTTGCAAGAACGATGTCACTTTCCTATTTCTTAGTCGAGTCCTTTGGACCTTATGTACTAAAAAAGATTGCGAACCCATTGCGGGGTCGTCGATCCTTTCGATGCATAAGTTGTTTCGAGTGTATTCGACCAAAACATGGATTTGAGATTCACTTCACCCCAAGTGACCAAGCAATGAAATGCTTTAACACTGGTGATTATAATTCAACAGGTCCTGTAAGTGTACGGGTTTAATGGGGGCAAACAAGGAGTTACTTAATATCAGTGGATTTATTGCATTAGATCCACCAATTACGTTAGATCATCTCATGCAGATACGAAGAAACTTCCTTAAAAGTGAAACACTTGTACGTGCGAGTTATTCAAATGCCAATGGCACAAGTGCCACTTCATTTTATCAATTGCTTGAAAACCTGATTGGTCACTGTTAGTTTTGCTAACCATCACCATTGTCATTTTCTCAACAGTGAAGGTGAAAATTGATGTTGTTGCAATTCACATCGAATGCATTAACTTCACTCGCATCGGTAAAGGGTTGCTAATTGAAAATAGTCATTTTAGCTAAATGTGGAAAATGCAACCTTTTAGCTTCAATGAGATCATGTATTAAAATTTTGAAAGTAATATACCGTGTGCGTAAATGAACCATGTCATTTGCAATAAATATTAGTTTATTTTTCTCAAATCTAGGGGATACAATGTCCACATTTTAACCGAATTCACTCATTTTGCGACATGAAGTTAAAATAGCATATGTTTTATCCTCATCAAAGGAATATTCACACTCCTAACCTCTACAAAGCCTTTGGCGTAAAGTTCTTTTTAAGTGAAGCTTCACGGGTAAAATGTTGCCCTTTCACATACTTTATCATATCAACATCAACAACCATGTCAACCTGATAGGTCGCTTGAAGCCCTATGGTGTAGCTCCTTTTCGCATGTATATTTTCTTTAAGCAGATTCTTATAGAAAAATGGGCCTCCTTGTGAGCTCATTATAATCTCTAAATACCTCCCCTTCTAATTTTTTCCTCGGTTGGAGAATGAGATCATCTTGAGTAATGGCAATCAACTCATCTTTTGAAACATAAGTTTTGCATCTCAGCTTTTCTGATTCTAGTTAAGAAGACTGTTAGAGTGTATTTAGACATCAAGTTTGTCTAGATTCATTAGTGAATTGTCCCACATCGGGTAGAATAGTAATTAGGGGTTATGTTCTATGCTATATAAAAAGATTATACTTATGCTTTAAATAATATAATATATACACACAATATATTTTTCTTAGCCTTTTACATTGTAAATAGATGATGACCCTCCTCGCCCGTTTACGGTGCAACCCAAAAAGGGTGCCCGTGTGTGGTTCGGTTCAACCGAGGCTTGTGAGCCAGTATGTGGGATTGGGTTTGCTATATGGCAAACCTTTCCACACGCCCCCTCAAACCCAATGTGTGGAAAGGTTTGCTATATATATGATAGAGAAAAGAGTCCGGCCTATTATATACAGCCTAGCGGGCTACTCCCCGCTGGGCTGATATGCTAGGCTCAGCATGTGGGTCGGTCTGATATTTTAACATGTAAAAGGCTATAAGAAAAATATATTGTGTGCATTTATTATATTACAATGGGCAACAGTAGGTAATGCACTGGCTGCCCCCGGGTCCCAACATCGACCTTGTTCTGATACCATGTTAGAATATCGGACCGACCCACATGTCGAGCCCATCATATAAACCCAGCGGGGTTCCTCTTTAAAACCAATTGGCTGTAGAGGAAGTAACCCGCTAGACTATGTATACTAGGCCGGACTCTTTTCTCTATATAATGTGGAATTGTGTTTGCTATATGGCAACCCTTTCAACAAAGACATTAATTGGTTAACATGATTTTTATTTCATGTGAATCAACTTCTGTAGAGTGATAGACAAGTCTGATTAGGCGAAAGCTAAAGTGAACTGCACTTGCATATAATTCTAATTTCTAATCGAATTCGAAAGCAGGTTCACATATCGAGAAAAGCACCACTCAAAGTGATCTTGAAAGAAACCTCAATTTCCAAACACCATTAGCAGTCGCTTCGCCCGCTTGGTATGTGAACCGGGTGATATACTCTGTCGAAGGCATACCTTCTTCACTTGGAAATCGGGCGAAATAATATATTCGATATCCTCGAGTGAATGGATAGTACATGTCTATGTTTTGTGCTTGGTATAGTTCGACCTTGGCCTGTGTGTCCATCTCGATAACTATTTGTTCTATCGTTCTGATGACTTATTCCCTTAGGTCGACAATGCCACCAAATTGCCTTGTGTTGCCTCCGTGAGGATGCTTCATAGGCTTTCCTTCATAGAATATTCTCTTTACAAATTCAGTAGGCCTATCGTAAAACCTTTCACGCCTGTGATGTGAAGGCTCATAATTTGCCATATTCTCTTGTCACTCGGTAGGTTCTCCTTTAGCACCAAAAGCGACGGTTGCTTGTTAACCTCAATTGATATGGTATGATGCTTCAGAGGAAATTACATTTTTACACCATCTAAGGATTTTAAGTCCTTTGCTTGATGATTCAATTTCCTCATCCTTCCGCTACAACAATTCTGCTGCTTTTTGGCTTAGAGTGACATGCTTAGGGGACTCATCTGCATACTTAGAAGTAAAAATACATTCACGAGTCTTATTTGTGAATTCCATGTTTCATAACATAATTTCAATTTTACTTTCGATTTTCACATTTGAAGTTTTCAATTTTCTCGTCATTTTTCTGATTTCTCTGGCAGAAACTAGAGCATTTGTTGTATGGTCAAGAGATTCTGGAAATTGGTCGGAGCATCATTCGAATTTATTGGATTTATAGGATTATTCTCATATGCCTCAACAAGTTTAACACTTTTATGTGTCATCCTCTCACATTATAGTCGACAAAAACATGTTAATTAGCAAAACACGTTGGGAATATTTGGAGAACAAATACATGGTTTGAAATTTGATTTGAGAAGTGATCGTCATATAAAAAGAGTAAAAACACAATGTTTAATCAGAGGAAATTATTTTTAAAAACTATGCGGATGCTTGCGGAGTTTACTTAGATAAAACACACAAGCAAAAGCATCAGAACACGTTAAAGCTAAGGACAAAGTGGCAACATAATTCATGTGATTGTGTCCTACACTATATGTAAGAATCCTATTTATGCTATGAATCTTAACTACTTCTTAAGATCTCGGGATGGTCTTCTGTTGAGTCACCTCCATTTCTTAAGTATCGTATCTCAACTAGCTTCTCAGTTACGTGACATGTATTCTCAAGTAGCACCCACGTCCTTCGCCAGAATGGGTTGGAACCCACTACTCTTTTCTAAGTGAAAAGTAGTACCAATGATCTTCGCCTGGACGAGTTAGAGTCTGCTACCTTTAGTGCGAAGGATGGAGTCTGGGCGATACTCAACGTCCAGCTCTGTTGTTTGAAATTTGGGGGCAGTGTAACGTGTAAAGGAATGGAGAAGAGAAGAGGAGAAAATATCTATCATCTTTATTAATGAAGATACAGAAACAAGAAGTGAGTTGTAATAGGGTTAGTTCACTCCTCAAGCCTAGCATATGAGCCCAATAATGTTCGCTCTAAAACCAATTGAAAATAAAGGGATTTGTCCAGTGGCCTTATGCTAGTTTGTGAGGCATTTTTTCCAATGTGGGACGGACTAAGGTGCTTTGCATTTGTAAACCCTTTCAACACTAACAACGCTGCTTTCTCACAATAATATAGCACAATGTCTTACTCTTTCTTTATTCGATTGATGCGTGATCTTTTCTTATTGAATAGGCTTTCACAACTTAAGTCCCCATTTCCTGAACAGCTTGAGTGGTTTAATAATCCTTTTATCTATCAACGTGGTGATTAGCTTCTACATTTACGAGGTTTGTAAGGATTTACCGTTAGTTCACAAAAAAAGTTATGAACTACAGTTATAAGTTCGTAAAACCCTAATATACAACCTCAAACTCACGTTCAGAAATGCTTTACAATTACTAAAAACTCGCGGTTCCCAAACGCGATTTAGGACTTTCTCAACCAAAGTCGTAGTTTCCAAACACGAAGTTATGAATTTTACATAAACTCACGGTCTGGAACCCTGATTTCATGACAAACCTTAAACTCGCGGTTGGTAACTGCGACTTTTAGTAGAAGCTGTGTTTGACAACCGCGAGTTTGCTCATACACCAAACTAGCCGGCCTTTGACGGGAAATTTTTCACGTGCCTAAAACTCGCGATTCGTAACCGCGAGTTTAAATGTAACTCGCCTTCGTCAACTGCGACTTAGTCGCGATTTAACAGTCCCTTTCAACTTTCTTTCCTCATTTGTCGATTTATTTTTGAACCGTAAAACGCTCTCGCCATCCCTAGTCCCCCCACTTCCGCAGCTTGGGTCATCATCAATTTCCCTCACCGATCTCCGTCACCATTTGAGGTTAGTTTCTTGGTTTCACGACTCTCCTTTATCGAGTTTTGTCACGCTTTCACGTAGTTGTCTGAATCTTTCATGGGAAAACCTAGAATACTTTATTGCTAGGATTTTAGTGAACTAGATTGAGGGATTTAGGATATTGATATGGCTTTTAGTGATTTGGGTATTTGTTGTGATTTTTCCTAAATTATTAGTTTAGTTGTAATAAGTAATTGTGTATTGTTACTTTTAAGTATAATTACTAATTGGACGATAATTTTGTAATTATAACACTCGTTTGGGTTAATCTTTGAGATTAGGGATTTGGGTTATCGTTAATTAAGTTGTTGATTCGGCTTAGTAAATTTCATTGTTTTGTTTCATACATTGTAGGTATTATGTTTAGTGCGATGGCTCACATTCAGTTATTGTTATTTGCGAATGGCAAAGTAGTTAACGGTAACGATGGGGTAGGTTACAATAAGGGAATAATTAAGAGGATAAATGTCAATGTTGATGCCGATTATGTTACCTTTGAAAGGGTTATAGCTCGTGCAATGAAACTAAGTGAGGTGAGTACGTTGGAGATATGTCATTGATATTCGGTAACGAGTTATGGTCAATCAGGAGTAAAATTTGTTCTAGTTCTATGAGCGATGACGATGACGTAAGAATGCTCGTCGAGTTTGTTATTTCAATCCCAATTATATTCAAGAAATTTACATATTTCTTCTCCGAGAAATTCATTAAAGGAAGGTCGGGCATCATACAACAATATTGGTCGAAATTCAATTCCGGAACTTCCATTTATTGTATCACAACGTGAATTAATCACAGAGGCGTCGAGAAGGAAGTCAACGAGGGAGAGAAATGTACATACAGGTAATGATTCCCGTAATAATTTGAACGCGGGTGGAAGTAGTGTTAGAGATTATGTTGATGAAGAGAATCATGTTGTTGCTGCTATTATGTAATCCGATGAAGAAGTTGACACAAATGAATATATATTTAAGGATATTGATGGAGCGGATGATGCTAATAATGGTGTTGATGATGAAGGCCGACTTGATGAAGCGGGCCCATCTAATAGACGAGTTTCTCAACGTTGCCCTTTTATCTTGATAGTGGTGATCTAGAGAAGATAATATTTGATGAGAATGAGAATGATGTAGTAGTTGATGATGGTGATTCTATTGTTGAAGTCTGTAAATGAATACGTTTCAAGCACAAGAGTCACCTGAGATTGAGCAGCAACCGGTAGAGAATGAAGAACATAACACGGGATATGAACATGAAGAAGCTGAAATGGATGTCGAGGATCAAGATTATCAAGTGGGGGTGGATGACCATCAAGGAGGTGTTATGGAGTATCAAGAAAAGGGGATGATGATATCCCAGGTCATACAACTCGCGCCAATAGAATCGGGATACGATTTCATCACCCCATACATGGACAACCATCTACGTCTACTCCACCGGCACCTCTCAAGGGCTCACGAGACTTCCATTTCTCAGAGGATGAACAACCAGTCTCTCAGGTAACACAACCCTTTCCAGGGTCTTCGTCGCACCAGGAGGTTGAAGGTCGTGAATCGCCACCACCAGTGCGTTACCCCAGAATAATCAGAGGTCGTGAAGGGAGATGTAGGTTGAATGACTAGATTAGTTTAGTCATTTAGGTTTGGTGTTGTGGACCGGAATTATCGTTTCTTCGAATGCATTTCGTGTATTGGAGGATAATTTCATTTTATGGTGTTGAACTTTGAATGTCTAACTTCCGAATGTGTAATTTTATTTTATGGTGTCGAATGTATAAAAACAGGTAAATTTAAATGCGAGTTGTGGATTTACCATCAACTTGCGGTTGACGAAGGAATTAAAGTTAAACTTGCGGTTGGCAAACGTGACTTCTGTTGAGAGTCGCAGAATCCAACCGCGAGTTTAAGGTTTGTCATGAAATCGGGGTTCCGAATCGCGAGTTTATGTAAAATTCATAAACTCGCAACTGAAAACTGCGACTTTGGTTAAGGAAGTCCTAAATCGTGTTTGAGAACCGCGAGTTTGGGGCCCGTATATCGGGGTTTTACGAACTTGGGACCATAGTTCATATATTTTTTTCCGAACTAACGGTAAATCCGTACAAACCTCCTAAATTTACATGCTGATGAAAGAGCCTTCCGAAAAATGTGAGCCAGATCGTTCATGGCCGGAGCAAAAGCCAGTCTCCAAAAGCCTTTAGATGCGGCCGAGAACTCAAATGCCCAACAACGGGAAAAGGAAGAGCAGAGGGAAAAGATCTTTCGACTGTGCGTTAATGTGCTCGTTGTGAGCTCTCGAAGTGATCAAGCGGGGATCAGAAGGCTGGTGCTTCCATATATCAACCTAGCAGGCTCTTGCTTTTTCATCAGCCGAAGAAGTAGTCTTTGCTTGCGAGGCTGGACGTAAGGAAACGGCTTGTATTTAAGATTACTTTGGCCAAATGGGTTTTATTATTCAGTCCATAAAATCCATTTGATATTTCCAATTTTTAAACTTGGATCTCTTACTTAATAATTTATTTTTAAATTATTATATATGTTTACATCTCGGTTACCATTTCTAATGGTAATAAAATAAAATTTTCAACCAAATTCAATCTCCTGAGGGAGACGGTCCGAATTGATCGAGGATAAGCTTTGAGTTCTATCCAGTTGCTCCCCCCAACATCGATTCCACGCTTCCCAATTCTCATCTCCCATTTCAGCCTCTCCTTTCGCCTTCCCAACCCAATCTTTACATCATAAAACCCTTTCACCCCACCCTGACTGAACCGATGTGGATCCACTCCGTTCCTTTCTGGTTCCCCCCCACCCCCCCCCCCCCCCCCAAACACCCCAAACTAATTCGACGAATACCCTGTTGTCTTTGGTTCCAAGATAGGAATTCTACAGTAGAAAGTTCGCGTCTTTCGCTGTTGTGATCCCAAGGATGCAGTCTACTTCTGAAGCCAACCAGCGGATCGCTAGA
This sequence comes from Melastoma dodecandrum, assembly GCA_029817715.1. NCBI lineage: Eukaryota > Viridiplantae > Streptophyta > Magnoliopsida > Myrtales > Melastomataceae > Melastoma > Melastoma dodecandrum. The sequence goes on from JARUPY010000096.1 coordinate 29,745, forward strand.
ATCGCTGCCCACCTCCACCCGCCTAGTCTCCAGGTCAGGATTGTTTTGTTCAGTTGTTTCCTGAGGTTTTGCCGGGGCTTTTTTTTTCTGACGGGACCCATTTCTGGGTTTTCATTGATTTGCAGTGGTTGTCGTGAGAATTGGGTTTGTTGGTTTTCTTAGGGGATTGTTGGGTTCTGTGGGGTTTGACGTGTTCGGGTAGAATTTGTTTAGCCGATTCTCCCGTGAATCATATGCATTCAGTCACTGATTGGGCGTGGTTTTACCGGTTTGATAGTAAATGTATGCGTTTCGACTCATTCTTGAGTTTTCAATTGCTTCCCTGAGCTTATTATCTTCCGCTATGAGTGGTTGATGGTGTTTTTCTGTTGCTTCAGATGGAGGAGAACTCGGGTTTGAGACGGTCGATGTGCCGGGCGAAAGGTGCAGCCCCTGGATTCAAGGTCGCTATCCTTGGAGCTGCTGGAGGGATTGGACAGCCTCTGTCGCTGTTGATGAAGATGAATCCACTAGTCTCGGTTCTTCACTTGTACGATGTTGTAAATACACCTGGGGTCACTGCAGATGTTAGCCACATGGACACTGGTGCTGTTGTAAGTTCTCCCTCCTTCGATTTTAAATCTATAACAAAAAATTGCTCTATGTTTCTTGAGATTCATGGTTTAGAATTCTGGTGGAATAAGTGGTGTATTCTTTCTTCGCTTGACATACAAATATCAGCGGAAGATAAACAAGCAGCATTTAGTGGATGTGATTAATCACCAATATTTATCTGTTGTGACCATCAGATCTGTTGACTTTCACTTGGAACTTTTTCTCTGCAAGTCTAGATACATGTAGAATCAAGTATGAGTAGATCTTGACTAAGGTATGGCTTCCGAGTCCTTAATATTGAGAATAATGGATGATGATAGCAATACACATGCCTGAATCCCTTATAATACTGATTGGACTTTGTTCATGTCTTTAAAGTAAATTTTTGGATTGATTGTGTCGTATATGACGTGTTAATTTTATTGCTAAATAATGCCCTTTTCTGTAGGTAAGGGGGTTCTTGGGACAGGCACAACTGGATGATGCACTCACTGGAATGGACTTGGTTATAATTCCAGCTGGAGTTCCCAGGAAACCAGGAATGACAAGAGATGACCTGTTCAATATCAATGCTGGTATTGTCAGGACTCTCTGCGAGGGAGTTGCCAGGTGCTGTCCGAAAGCACTAGTCAACCTGATAAGTAATCCTGTTAACTCCACTGTCCCAATTGCGGCTGAGGTTTTCAAGAAGGCTGGCACTTATGACCCAAAGAGACTCTTGGGTGTTACCATGCTGGATGTGGTCAGAGCTAATACCTTTGTGGTATGAATCACACTCATTATTTCCATTGCTTTACTTTATGCTTCTCTTTTAGAGTTGTTTATATCTAGGTGGTTATCATTGTAAGGACCATTAGTTAGTGATCTGTTTGGAGTGTAAAGTTGAACCAATGTGAAAGTTTACATGGAAATTGTATGAACATGATGGTGTAACATCTGTCTGAACTTTCAGATTTCATGGATTTGTGTTGATGGTAGAACCAGTTAACTGATTTGATTTGTCAAATTGAAGGCAGAATTTTATGGTACTAGATGCATGACCTTTTTTTCCTTAACTGGTTATTTCTCATTTCAGGCTGAAGTGTTGGGTCTGGATCCTAGGGAAGTAGATGTCCCTGTTGTTGGTGGTCACGCTGGGGTTACCATCTTACCTCTGTTGTCTCAGGTGATTTTAATTATTGAGAAATTACCGGGTACTAAATATTTGCGTGGAAATTGGGAAACATGTCCTCATAGGCCATTTGTATTGTTATGAATAGGTCAAACCACCTTGTTCCTTTACTCCTGAAGAAATTACTTACCTTACTAATCGCATTCAGAACGGAGGAACTGAAGTTGTCGAGGTGATTATTCTTTCTCATTTGGCTCATTATTGTGGTTCAAACATATTATTTTTGCCTTCGAAATGGCATTAACTGAGCAATAAAAAGTGTAGTCGTTGCTAGATCCTTTTGTGCATTCCTGAAATGTCTTCGCTAAGCTTTTTTTCTATACAAAGAAGGGTCAAGACGGCCATATGAGATTTGAATCTCCTCTACTTGGTTAGAGTTGTGTGTAATTTTCATTGAAAGGTGCTCTCTGTATTTTTAAGCAGTCTCCACCATCAAATTTCAATCAGTCATAATTTTCTCCTCTTGGATTCCAAGATTGAGTTATCCGTATTTCATCCACAAAAATATGAACTTCGTTAAGGAAACTAATGTATCTTATCGGTAAGTATTTAAATTGGCTTAAACTGGTTGCAGGCAAAGGCTGGTTCAGGTTCTGCAACTCTCTCAATGGTCAGTCAGATGCATTTTCCATTCATCATGTTCTCTGTAATATTTTGTGGGTGTGCACCTTGAAATATCTCTCTTGTGTATGTTTTACTTTAATGCAGGCGTATGCTGCTGTGAAATTCGCAGATGCCTGCCTTCGTGGATTGAGAGGCGATGCCGGGATCATCGAATGTTCATTCGTTGCATCTCAGGTCAGCAAGATGAGAAACAATATGGAACATCCCCAGGTTTAACTCTGCTGGGTATGGCTGTTATGATAAATATAAACCTTTGGGCTTGTCTTTAGGTCACTGAGCTCCCATTCTTCGCCACAAAAGTACGTCTTGGCCGTAATGGCGCGGAGGAGGTTCTCCCTCTTGGCCCCCTAAACGAGTACGAGAGGTACAAATTCTCATTCAACGGAAGCATTTTTCTCAAGGAAACATTCATCAATATCGCAATTGTGGTTGATAACTGGTCCAAAGAAAAACATAGGTAATGGAGCTTTATAGATTCTCAGGAATTAGAAGGAACAACTGTGGTTGTAGAATCAGTGCTGTGAAACCGAATTAGAGATATAAACTCAGCCGGTTGCTCGACTGCGTCGCAGCTACTAAATCTAGAGAGTGTTCTTGATGGGTTTCTATTTTTTCTCTCTCTCTTGTGGGGTGTAGGGCTGGTTTGGTGAAGGCTAAGAAGGAACTTGCAGAGAGCATTCAAAAGGGAGTCTCCTTCATCAAGAAGTGATAGGCTGCAACATAATAGCAACGAGAGAATAGTTTTAGGATTGGATCATTTACATTTCCATGTAAGAAAATTGCCGAAAAATAAGTATATCATGATGAATAACAGCTCTGGCTTATCTTGTGGGAGTTGTTTCATCCTATTCCTGAGTGTGAGTGTGCAGTTCAAGGCCGGAATAAATCAAGCATAAGAATAAATAATATATTCAATTGAAAAACAATGGTACGAATTAAAAGTATCCAATCGCTTTATCGTCATTTAGGGTTTTTTTAATATTTGATTTTTCTTTCATAATGTTTTTATGACACCGATCCTTAATCGAGATTAGAAATGTGACAATATCCATATTATCAAGTGGCTAGTGTGCAGAATCAATTTCCTAATGAACTAATATCTTTTTTCTAATAAAAATTTTTACTTATTCTTTTCCTTTGAATTGTCCCCTTGTTTTTTTTTTCTCTTATCTGAACTCGTCACCCGGAATATTAAACGGGGCGTTTAATAAAACAAAAAAAATTATATTTTCTGATTTTTTTACTTTTATTTTCTATTTTGCTCTCTCACAAAATAATTCTTCATTCTTAGTTAGTTAGAAAGAAAACTCAGCAAATTTAGTTTTTAAAAGAAATTCGAATCATCTAATTATGAGAGCCTATGCGTATATTATTTATGAATAGTTTATTGAATGAGTAAAAAGTGCTATTTTTTATGTTTTTTTATTATTTTCATTTTGATATAATATATAATTATTTTCACTCACTACTACTTGAAGTGCTTTTTCTTTTTTTTTTCTTCTCATTATATAAATTTTAGACAAGTTTTTAGAATTTTCCAAAATTTTTTACTCCTATTTGACCAAAATGGTTCTCTCTATTTACTATAATATATTAATTATAATTTTCTAAAATTAGGTTTTATATTCCAATCACAAGTAATCATGAATCTAACTTTTTTATTGAAAATTATATATTTTAAAAATTAAATTTAGACTATTTAGGAATTCTATTCCACCAACGAAATCTAATGCTCAGAGACTTATATTTTTAGAGATTTTATCAAGATGAATTTTTATTTTTTTAATATATAATTGTCCTATTATTTTGCTGAAGATAGTCGCTGAAAATTTCAACAATTCCTATAAAACTAACAAAGAAACAACACATTTTTGTATATTTTAAAGTAGTTTTACCTTTTTATTTTATAATTAAACAAGAATCTCTAAAGATAGATTACAATTAATATATTTTAAAAAAGTAAATTGAAATTTCTCTAATAAGAATTCTCAGTATAAAATTCATAATACAAAATTTATGCAAGTTTAGTCTCATAATTACATACCAATTTATTAAAATTAGGTTAGCTTTATAGATTATCATTAATATATTTGTCTTTAATTACAGAATTCTGTAATTTATAATATTTTTTTCCTTTTTTACAAACGTGTAAATTACTAAATTTGTAGAACTAAAGTATTCATCGAGATGTAAATCTAGAATGCGATTATTTTAATAACTTATTGCGAAATGGGTTTTCCAGTATATTTTATTTTCTTCTCCAAGTCAAAGTGATGATGCCTAATAGAAATAAATGGAGCTTATATTAGTTGTCTTCTATTATACTAATTTGTTTTTTTATTTAAGTTATTCTCATAAAACACAACGAAAAAGAATTTACAAGAAAAAGACAATCTGGGTGTCTTTGTGTTCATCTTAATAATTTCTTCATACAAAAAATGTACAGTGATTCTTCGTTTACTTTATTTTATTATTGATGTAAATCAATGAAGAAATTCTCCCATTTTTTCTATATCGGCATTCTCTTGTTTCTCCACTTTGCAAAAAAAAAAAAAAAAAAAAAAAAAATCGGTACTGAAAATTTTCAATGAATTTAATAAAATCTGGCTAAGGATTTAGTTATTTTTTTCTGGAAAACTTTGTGCGATTGGAATGATTTTTAAAAAGATTATGTAAATACATTGCAACTAAAATATTAAAAAATATATTTTCTTTTGCTCCCAATAAATGAGAAAAACTCATAGAAAATTTATTTTTTTAAAGAAATTTCGAATTATCTTTATGTCTAAAAACTAGTTATAAATAGTTTCTTGAATGGTTAAAAATTTTTCATTTTTTATTATCCAATTTTATATAATATATAATTATTTTCACTCACTAATTGAAGTTCTTTTCTTTTTTGTCTTCAACCATAGATAAATTTTAGATAATTTTTAGAATTTTCCAAAATTTTTATTTTAGATATTTAAAATCAAATACTCCTCATCACATGTTTGACCATGATAGTTCTCTCTAGATATATTAATTATATTAGGGTTTTGGGTTATTTAATAAAACAACTAAAATTTTCTAAAGTTACGTTTTCTGTGCATACCATAGCGAAAATTATGTCTATCGAACAAGTTCATGGTATATTGTTTTATTTTATTTTACCATATTTTCACCATATTCCAATCACAAGTAGTCAATAATCAACATTTTCAAGAATTTGTTTTCTTTTAAGACATAAAATTGAAATAAATAATTGACTTAGGAATTCTACGGCATCTACTTAAAGATTTATATGAATTATATTTTTAGTGATTTTATGTATGAGAATATTTTCCAATGTATTTTAAATTTTATTTTTTAAAAGATAGGCTATTTTCTATTATTTTGCTACAAAAGACCTATTTTTCGACACTTCGGAGATCGACATCAACGGTCCAGACAACACCTCTAAGATGAGTCGCATGTAAATGTTATTCTTTTCATTTGGATATGTGTAGAAAATTTAACATTTCTAATAAAAATAGCATCCAAAACCCATTATCCTACACATTTTTTAAAGTAGTTTTACCTTTTTATTTTTTAATTAAATAAGAATGTCTAAAGATATATTACCAATCAATATATATTTTCTATATTTAAAGAAGTATATCTAAATTTCTGTTTTTTTAATTAACAAGTATTCTTAATATAAAATAATGTTTACTCAAGATTATCATAATTATTTACGAATTTATTCAAATAAAGTTGAGCTTTATAAATTATCACCAATATATTTGTCTTTAGTAAGAGAATTATCTAATTTATAATAGTTTTTTCCTGTTTCAAAAAGGTGTAAATTACTAATTTTTATTAAAAAATAAAACATTACAATAGCATATGATACATAAATTCTAATATTCAATTATATTTTAGGGTTGAAAAAAATACGTATGACATTATTTATTAATTGTTAATCAGTTTGTATTAAATTACTGAAATTTTGTAATTTAAAAAATTATGAGTTATTAGCATCAAGCTACTAATTTAACGATTTTGAAATTTGTAGCGGTTAACTTGATAATTTTTGGAAAACTCATTTTCCCACATGCATCAATATGTAATTTTGGTAATTCTGCTCGAGTGTAGTAACATGTCTTTAAAAAAAGAAAAAAAAAAATCAGCTTAATAATAGACCTAATATTGTATCAATATGTAAATTTAAAATGCGATTATTATAATAACTTATTGCATTACACGAAATGGATTTTCCCACTATATTTTATTTTGTTCTCAAAGTCAAAGTGATGCTAATAGAAAAATTTTGGCTTAATTATCAAATATACCCTCAACTTTACTAGTTTTTTCCGATCTAGCCTGAAGTTTAAATTGTATCTCTAGGTAGCCTGTACTTTCGACTTGTTTCAAGTTTATCCTAATTATCTCAGTCTCTAGGTTAACTTTCCCAGACAATAAGAAAATTAATTCTTCTTAAGCGGCTCTGATACCAATAAACAATTACATGAATCGGACTTAAGAAGGTTTTCTCAATTGTCTTTGTCGCCGGCGTTCTGCCAACCTCGAATACTCGTTTGAGTATCTCGAACTTGCCGCAAACCCAAGATTGGATTTACCTTCAAGGAAATATTCCTCGAATTCACTCTGCAAGAGAGTCAGCTCTTCTAATTTCTTAGAGTAGCTATCAACAAGCTCAATTAGCTGCTGTATTTGCGTTGAGAGGCTTGCCAGTCGATCTACTACCGTGTTGAGAAGTCCAGTAGCAGAATCCTTGCCCACACCGTGATCCAAATGTAGGAGCTCGGGGTTTGGACAATCAGTCATAAGACTCTTGCTTTCGCAACTGTCGTGCTTTTGCACCACCTTCACAATCTTATTAGATTATGAAGATTATCATAAACTACACAGCGGAAAGTTTATCATACCTTAACTCAGTGGGTTGCTCAGAGGGTTCACCAAGCTTCCGCAGCAACGGAGATCCAAGAGTAACACAATTCTCAAACTAGAGAATTCAGCAAATGCATCCGCAAACTGGAGAGGCTCTTCTGTGTCGTTCCAATGCCCTTACATTGAGGGTCTTATATAGACACTTCTCATCCAAGGTTTCAGCCCCAGGCTATACTCCCTGCAAGGTTCCTGATCTTTCAATCTAACCTTCCGTTAGTCTTAACCAATATTGATTAATTCTAACCACCTTACTCTTGGTTCCTTAAGGTATTCGGAGAGCCATTCGGAGATTTCTTACTCAGAGTTTTTGAGAGAGAATTTCTCTATTTGATTCGCCTCCCCAAATGAGGTAGAGGGCTTGTGAATATATACACAAAGGAGCTGGTGCCTATGCACTGTTTGCCAGCTCAAAAGTAAAAGGAATCTAAACTGTTGTAAAAGTTAGTGGGGTCCTAATGACCGACAAAAATGTCCTAGTCTAACTTTATACAGTTATCTTCTCCCGTCTGCATTGGAGCGCTGTCTTGGGAGACTCCTTCCTTGTTGTTGGCGTTTGAAGTTTCGCCAACTCCTTCTTTCTCTGAGAGTCCCGGTGGGTCTTGGACCGCATTAAGAATTTGTTGGGCTCTCTCATCATGCTCGATTTGCTGATTTAAGGTCTTGTCTGTAAAATCAGCAATCTTACTCCAAACCTCGAAGGTGTCGGTTCGGAGGTGCAACTCAGAGTTCTCTCGCCTCCAGAAGCTATCCAGAAGGTCAAGCATCCTCTGCCATCCTCGGTCTCCTGCCTGTTCATCTATGAGGCTCAAATTTGACCGAAGAATCGTGACGGTGATCATACCATCACAGAGCACGTAGTATTCGTCCTTGCGGGCTAACACATGCTCTAGCACATCTTTAAGGAACTCAACCTTTATGGCCTTTCGGACAGTTTTGTCCTTGTAGTATTTCCGCCATAAACCTCTCTGATCGAGGTCCTGTCGTTGAGGTTCCACCAGACGTCTACTCTCACATGGATGGATGTCCCATACTTGCAGATTTTGAAGTATCACCTTCCCATACTGCGGATGGTCTTCCTCCTCCATTATTGTGCTAGTAATCAACGTCGTAGCATACTTTGGTCCGTAGCCTAGGCATCCGAGTACAAACCTTACTAACGTAGGCAGGGGTTCCATACATTCTGGTTCGGATCTGTCGATTTCCAGTACGTCTACAAACCCAGCATATACGTAAGGCGCTGCTACTCCCACCATATCTGAGTGAATTCTCAGAGACGGCCACTTCCCCGATATCCAGTGTAGATACGGTTGAAGCACAGTGTTTTCCTCAAGAGAGGATTCACTCATGTCCACTACTACCTTTGGGACGTCATAATCTCTAACTTCCTCTGGTATTATAGACATCGTTGTGGAGAATATCTGCTGCCTTTCTTTCTCAACTCGAGACAGCTCCTCCTCACCTGAAGCCATAATCGATAGCTTATACTCCAGATCTTTGATGTACTCAACGGTCTTTCTAGCGAAAAACTCAATTTGGCGTTTGTCATCATGCTTGATGCCACCCATGAGTCCTCCACAGACCACAGCCGCATCCCAACTTAGGGATTCGTCCTCAAATGAGTCTTCATCAAAAAACCAGGATCCTCCTAGATCCTCTTGGGTTTTCCCAACATGGCCTTTGCCATCGTGAGTAGCCTCACCAGACTCCTTGACTGAGTCTCTTACAGGAATTGCTTCCTCAAGGTTTTCTTTCTTTTCCAGATTACCTTCCAATGCTGCGTAAGCACTTCCGAAGTCGAAGTATTGCTCACACTCCATTGCAGCCGCTTCTTCTGGGTCTCCCCTAGGTTCAGGGTCTACCACTTGAATTGGCTCGCCTATTATGGCCTTAAACTTAGCCTCTTCCTCAGCATACTGTGTTTCCATATTCTCCTTCTGTTCCTCCTTGCTTTGTAACAAAGCCTTGTAGGATTTCACAGCTTGATTAATGGAAATTTTCTGCTCTTTGGCTAAGTGGTTTCGGCAGTAGTTAAACTGCTCCATGGTCAACGGAGACCACCAAGGTTCTTCAACCTTTCCGTCCTTCTTAGGACCATCCTTTGCAGAATCATCCCCTTTGGGACCAGAAGACCCAAGCCTCTTGGCTTTCCTCTTCTTCCTGGCCTTCTCTTCTGATTCGGCTTTTGCCTTATCTTTCAGATCTGCCATTTTCACATCTCTTCTGGAGCTTTCCTCCTTCGGATCTGTCATCTTCTTTTGAAGATCTTTCTTCACATCTCTTTCAGAGTTGGTGTTACCCTTCTCCTTCAGATCTGTCTTCCCCTCCTGGGAAACTCTCGCTTTCTCCTTGGGATTGGTTATTACCTTTCCCTTAGATCCAGCCATCCCCTTCTGGGATTCTTTCGCCTTTCCCTTAGATCTGGCCTCAGCCTCCTTGGGATTAGCCATCTCCTTCTGGAGATCTGGTTTCGCCTTACTCTCGGAGTCAGCTTTTGCTTTCTCCTTAAGTTCAGTTTTCAGCTTCTTGGGACATTCGTAAGAACGATGTCCTAGTTGCTTGCACTGCCAGCAGAGCACTGCCGCCTTCGTTCCTGAAACGGAACCAGCATCACTATGCTCACTTTCTCCCTTGTTAGGACATACCTTTCGGGAGTGTCCCTCCTTCTTGCATCCCCAGCATATCTTTCTCTTTGCAGCAGGATCCATCTGCAGAGTTTTTAGAAAGAGAGGTGTTTGCAAGTTCTCTAGAGAGAGAGTCAGCTATTATGTTGTGGTCGGACTTGATGTATTCGACCTCATATTTAAAATAGCTGAACCATTCTTGCAACCTTAAGAGCCTAGTATGCCTAGCTTCCTTAAGGTTCAGACTCATAAACCTTTTTACATAGGTCGAGTCAGAGCGCACTAAAAATTCTTTCGGTGCCAAAAAGATGTAAAAAGCCTTTATCCCGTATTTTAAGGCTAATACTTCCTTTTCATGTATCGGGTACCGTAATTCGTGCCCCTTGAAGCTTCCCGACCAGTATTTGCACACTGGTTCTGGTTTTCGTCCCCTAATTTTGAGGACTGCTCCCCAAAATTCTTCGGAAGCATCAACTTCCAAGACTAACTCATCCTTATCAGAGGGTAAAGCTAGTTGTGGTAAATTTTTTACCTTTGCTTTAATCCTTCTAATGGATTGAGTGTCTTCATCTTCCCATTTCTAAGGATTTGTAGAAGAGGTTTTCTTTGCAATCCTACTTAAATCTCTGGAAAGATCTTTCACAAACTTTCTTGCATAGTTAGTGCATCCATAAACTTTCTATCCTCAAGTCTGTCAGGAAAATTAATTATTTTCTCAGCAATATGATTTTGCAGTTTAATTTTTCCCTGCTCAATCTCCATGCCTAGAAAATTAACTGATTCCCTAAACCATTCTATCTTTTTCTCTGATAGAATCATGCCCTCTCGCCGGAAGACATCAGTCACCTCATCAAGGTGTCTCATGTGTTCATCTTCAGTCTGACTGTAGATTAGCACATCGTCAATATAGACCGCACAAAATTTTCGGACCTGCTTGAAAGCATTATCCATTTTGCGCTGAAATATGCCTGGAGCATTCTTTAAGCCGAACGGCATAACCAGCCATTCAAACATTCCTTGCGGAGCATTGAAGGCAGTTAGAGGAACCGACTCTTCCTCCATCTTGACTTGCCAGTATCCACTTTTCAAGTCAAATTTAGAGAAGAATTTTGGTTGGCTCAGACTTATCCTATCAATTAAATCTCCCGCAGTGGGAATCTTATAGCCATCGTCTTTTGTAGCTTTGTTAAGCTGACGATAATCTATAACCATTCGTGCTTTACCTCGCACCTGCTCGGCATGATTAATAACCATAAAGGCAGGACTAGAATGTGGACTGTAACTGTCCCTAATCAAGCCTTTCCCAAGCAACTCGGGAATTTGTTTGTCAAACTCCTCAACCATCTCAGCCGTATACGTAATGTTTCTGGCTCTTATTATGGTTCCGGGATCTTTCAACTCTAATCTAGCCTTTAGGCCATTTCGAGTCCATAACTTTAGTGGATCCTCACTAAAATTATCGGCCAGTTTTATTAGGAACTTATCCCATTTTGTTCCCATTAACTTAACAGCCATACACACTTCTTGTTTGGTAAACAAGTCGTCATACCAATTAGAACTACTGGTATTCGTTGGAGAAAACAGGGTTTGTTCCCATGAATCGTTCTCATCCAACCGTATATCACCACGTTGAGCTCGCACTCTGAAAGCTCTTTCACATGGGATATTACCACAGTATTCTGTCCGTTTTACCGGATAAAAGCCAAATTTTAACCGAAGTCTAGGCTCTTGTAGAATACTTATTTTTACCCCACCAATGGAAACATCATTTTCATTTTGCACAAAAGGAAGGTTTTCCTTTTGACCCTTCAGAAAGGCGTTACCAATAATGATGTCGGCCTCTAGTAAAGGATGTGCAAGAATCTCTTTAATGATGAACTTTTGTCCACCAATAAAGACAGGCACGTTGCTTGCCTTATGACCAACAATTGTGGCCATACCATCGACGTTAACCATGTGGATGGGTTTCTGCAGTGGTTCCCACCACTCATCTGGCAGAGCATTGAGTCTAGCACAAGTTATGCTACACCCAGTGTCTATCAAAGTATCCAGAGAATACTCATAGTATCCAGGAAATTTGAAAGTTAGAGCCACATATGTGCTCATGTCTTCCTTCCTAACACTAAACCCAATATTCTCAGGTACCTTCTGGGATGGTTCTATCATCCTCCAGATATCGTCTATTGGTATAGACCTTTGTTCGGCTATCTGCTCAATAACCTTACAAACTTCAGGAATCTCAGATAAAGAGTTTTCCATATTGGTAACTCTTAACATCCGTATAGACTCCTCTCTCGTTTGATCTACAGGGTCTTCATAGACTGGTAATGATACCTGTCTATACCCTACGATTCTACCCGTATGTTGCGACGGGGCTCTCGAATCAACAGACCTTCGAGACATCTCTTCTATTAGTGGAGGTGCGCTTGCAACCTCTGGTCGAGAGACTATTACGTCTTCTCCCACATCACTAGCTCTTGAAGAGACTTCAGAGGGCGTTCTATTGAGCGGCTCTCTCAGGATTGGCATCCTCACAGGCAAATGCCTGTCAGCCCTTTCGCTAAGTATAGGCAAATGCCTATCAGCTCTTTCATTGACCCTTGACGGATCTCCTAACATAAGAGTAATTTCGTTACCCCTTTGTCGGATGTTTGCCGCACTAATGGGCCTAGAGCTACTACTAGGTTCAGTCATAACCCAACTCCTTGGCCAGGTTAATTCCAATGGATTTACCTCGCGCCTATGGAACTGTTGGTAGTTGCTATGACCTTCCTCGAACAACTCAGTGAGTCTTGAGATGTTCCTCACACCAGGACTAGTGGTATTTACCAATCTGTAAATTACCCTAGTGTGATACGCCAAAAACTTGGCCTGGGGATTCATACGATCCATATTCATCGACTTGATTCTTAAGGTCAATGAAGTCCCCAAACAGCGATCGTTCAAAGCCATCATAAAGTTTGGATGGACTTGGAACCATACAGGGCCATGTGCAAGGTTGGCCTGTATACCTGATATCAGCTGATCTCTAAACTCTCGCCATCGTTTATCGATTACTGCTGCTACCACAGGACTATCCGTTGGTAAATGAAACAGCGGGACTGATCCTATCTGGATCAACCCAATGTGTATATAGTTATATACACCTCTCGCGTTACGCATGGTATCTCTTATGCGTTGTACATTTAAGAGTGGGATATCCAAAGTCTCAAGCTCAGTGCTCGTGACTTGTGCCATTGCCTCGGTCTGCGATATATCTATGGTGGATCGAAACCTAAATCTCGATACTTCATAAATTTCTCTCGCATTGACATTTGGCCATTCCAGGATTGACTGGGATGGATCTTCGTACTGGTGGGTTTCCTCCAGTACCTGATTCGTTGTTTCCAAAGGGACCAACTCATCACCATCTCCTTCTCTTTCTGCTCGCATCATGAACAGATGTTCGGTCCAGAGATCAAAATCATCATCTGAGTCTGTATCATAATCAGACACAATCTCATAAATCGATTATACTTCCGAGTCTAAGTCGGAAATCTCTTGCTCATCAATTGGTTCATAAGCAAGGACTTCTTCCTCACGACTCCTGTCATCCAGGAAGACCATACGGAGTCTTTCTCTCCTTTGGTTCTTCTTCGGACAACTATCTGCTTTGTGGTCTTTTGAACCACAAAACCAGCAGCAATTACAACTGCTCAAAGGTTTCCCTTTAGGACATTTAGGCTCTCTTCCATGCTTTCTCTTGAAAGCATCAATCCTATCTTTATCCTTCAGGTCATCCCTTCTCCTCACAAAAACAGTGCTTTACCCCTAGATGTCCAGTCAACTGCTGCGCCTCAACGCATTTCGGGAAGTAAGCAGGACCTCCCCTTTGCTTATGCTGGATGTCCTTCTTGGGCCAAACTTTCCTTTTGTTGTACCCAACAAACTTCCTCTTACGAGGAAAGTTCCTTCTCTTCAAAGAGTCTCCTAGAGTATTGCGAGTATCGCATCCATACCTTCCAGGCACATACTCTATCTGAGAACAACAGCTCTTGTTTAGGTAAGGTAGCTTCTTAGCTGCCTCTTTTACCTGGAGCTCAGTACATGCTTTACGCATTGCGTACTTCACCGCCTGAATTTTACCTCCGAGTCCAGAGACAATCTTTTCCTCACTCAGAAGTAATTCATAGGCCTTTTGCGCAACTTCCGGCCAAGGTTCTGGAAGTTTTGCAAAAAAGGTTCCTAATATGAACTGTTGTGATACTACATCCAGATTGTAATAATACTTCTGGAATTCACACACGTAGCTATCAAACCAGCACATATCACAGATCTGTAGTTTAACTAGAGCGGTTAATGACTGCTCCTTCTCCACAGTCTCAGTGGATAATGAGAAACCACAGAACTCTCGTTTCAGGGCATCAGCGATTATTGCCAATACTCCATCAACCGTCAGCGCTTGATCTATCTTTTCCTTAATGTCTGTGTGTGCCACTAAGGTTTTCCAGTATTTTTGCGCTGTACCCATGAGGGCTGCTACACATAATTCGTAGACTGCCCCAGGAGGTACTCCTCCTGCAGACGCTGTCATCCGAATAAGTGATAACCACTCATCTATCTTTTCAGATACGTGCTTTTCACAATCAATGTCCAGAAAAGCACCAGGGGTTATTATTGGCTTTAAAACATTATCCCTTGGGACAAACTCTTGTTTAGTCCGATGAGGATAATCAGGCCTGTAAATTTCCCTCTTCGCAGTTACCAGTTCGTTAAACGTTCTGTTGTCTAAATGAACTGGCGTATCTTCTGCCAGACCTAAGGCTTTCCTTAAGTCTTTTGCCAACTCCCCACTTTGGGAGTTCAAGTTTGCACTTCGCTTTTGTGAGTCTAAAATGAAAGGAGCAACTGACTCCCTATACATTTCATCCACACTCTTGCCTTGATTCTGTTTGGAATTTCTTCCTCCCAGATTCAATCTTTCGACTGGTTTTCCCGTAGTACTTTCCAGTCCAGAGGTCGCCTCGGCTTCAGGCCTTTTCAAACCTCTTTCTCTTTCCAGAGCGTCTAACATTGTGTTTACAATGGAGCCTACTTCCTTTGCCATTTGGTTTCGGCTTTCTAGACTTTCATTGCTCCCTTGAATGGTTAGCTGAGTTAAAATATCATTTATACTCTTGCTAACTCCAAAAGGAGACAATCTAGCCTCTGGAACGAACTCCAACCTTGATGGAGTCCCAGAAGGATTTCCCGAAGATTTTCCTTCTCCAGCCATTCAGAAAATCTGACCTTGAGACTTCCATGGATATTTTTGAAACTAGGTCTAAGTTCTGGATACGGAGAGATATTTTCTAAACCTTAGGATAAATTTGAAAAACTTTGTAAATATGGGGATATTTTTGATAAAGCGGCCTAGAAAAAATGATGCTTGTATGAGTTGTCTTCCATTATACTAATTTATTTATTTTTTGTTTGAGTTATTCTCGTAAATATTTCCGAGGTCTAACTATTATTCCTCTCGAATGTCATTGAAAACCCATCAATCGATGATGCCCCCTAAGTGGACGACAGACATCAAAGCCGAGTTCTTTTCTGAAACTTTTCACCCCACGCACAAAGACAAGTGCTAAAAAAGGTCATGTTTTCCCACACTGTCTTTAAACCATCTTCTGGGCTTCTTTTTTCCTTTTTGAACTTTCAGGAAAAAAAAAAAGTTTATAGACTCAAAAGAATTTCCTTGTTGGAAACATTCAAACAAAAAGATAACTATTTGTGTGCATTATTAGCTATGAGAAATGGCTACTCTAAAAAAGGTTTTTTCCTTTTTGCCTTTCAATTTTGTGAGATTTATTTGTCTATTTTTAAGCCTCAATCATAGCTATGCAATTTGAGTAGTTCTTCAAAAAAGGGGAAAAAGTGGAACAGCTGTCTTTGTTAAATTGTATCATGCAGACTATGAATAGGAAAGATGTCCTAATCCAAAGGGAAGAAATGGTAGAAGAGGAGAGGGGTAATGGGATTGTCCATCCACTACTACCCTCGTGAAAAAGCCAACACTGAACAGTACAAAACAAAAGACAGAGGACAAGACATGAGTGGTGGTGGTGGTGGTGGGGACATCTCTGCACATGTCACAATACACTTTGCCCCATTATCTCAAAACCACTCCCAGGAAGAATCATTGGCCTCCCCATGTATGCATATCTATCTATTAGTCCTATTCAAATATCCACCACCAACACGACAAGAGAGAAAGACACAAGGCAGATATGAGAAGAAGAATGCAAATTCTTGCAGAGCATGTATACTGTCTTGTGTGAAGATGTAAACCACTTGATTGCCCTTTCTCTTGTCTCTTTGTTGTGTCCCCTCTTGGTTTTCAACCACCCTCAACCTAAAGTACTTGGGATGCTTGTCCATTACCAAAAAACACATCATCAATCGGGGAAAATCAAGATTCCAAAAACAAAAATGGAGCATTGGGAGATCCTGTAATAAAATAATGAAGGACCATCATAACTGGGGAGCAACAATTTCCAGTCAGACAGACATACAGAGAGACCAGACCCACTGGTTGTGTGCAGTAGGAGTTCTGCATATTACAAGGAGAGGGGTGGGGGGGCAGGGCACAGATTCAGATTCCCCTGCCTTGAAATCATCACACCCCAACTCACTCTTTCAAATCTCAATGCCATCGGAAATGCTTCAGAAAAAGAAAGCAAAATTTGAATGATGGAGACTGACATTAGTTCCAGAAGCGGGTCACTGGCAATCACAACACAACAGAGAAAGACCAAAGCAACTGCAACTATTCACATTAAGTAAAACATCACGACATCCTTAATTCCGGTGTTAGAAGCCGTACCCCCAACTTGTTCCCGGAGACTAATTAGTTGAAAAAAAAACCAAAGAAGAACATAAGAGCAATACTAACATATGAGAAGAAGCGGAACAACATAACTTGACCCCGGAACCACACAGCCTGTGATTCCCCTCTTCGGGAAAACTGCTTATGGGGGCATATTTAGATGCTCAGGAGATCGGGGGCCGGAGATTGGTGCGTGGTCGTGGTGGTGGGGGAACCCGTGGGGGCGTGAGGGGGAGAGGATTCGATCGTGATCATGGGACTCTCGCCCTCGTTGGGGTTCGGGCGCTCGGTGAGGATCTGGACAACCTCCCTCATGGTGGGACGTTCCACTGCCTGTTCCTCCACGCACAGCATGGCCACGTAGAAAACGTGCGTGGCCTCGTGGATGGGCACCGAGGATAGCCTCTGGTCAAGGATCTTGTGGACTTCATCTTTGTTCGAGCCAGTCATCTTCCTTACCCACTGGACGATGTCGACCCCATCCCCAAACTCCCCTACGGGTTTCCGGCCACTGACGAGCTCGAGCAATACTACACCAAAGCTGTACACATCACTCTTCTCGTCCACCTTGAGCGTGTAAGCATACTCTGCGTGAACAGAAAGCAGGATTTCCATTAAGATTGGGTCTAGACGATGAAAATGCAACTGAACCGTGTTTCAAGTTCGCCCACCTGGTGCGATGTAACCGTAAGAACCGGCGATTGCTGACATGCACTCGGATGTGCCGGAGTCCTGGAGGAACTTTGCGAGCCCGAAATCAGCCACATGAGCTTCAAAATTTGAGTCCAATAGTATGTTGTTAGACTTGACATCCCTATGCACGATCAGGGGCGAGCAGTCGTGATGCAGGTAGCATAAACCCTTGGCAGCTTCAAGGGCGATCTTATACCTTGTTTCCCACAACAAGTGCCCGCCCTTCTTCCCATGCAGCACTTCCCCTAGGCTTCCGTTTGGCATATACTCATAGACCAGAAGATTCGTCTGGTGGTTCGAGCAGAACCCGAGTAAGCGGACAATGTGACGGTGCCTTATCCTCCCGAGAGTCTGAATCTCAGCATTGAAACCATGATCATGGGACGACCCTCGGCTCATTGCCGGAAGGCGTTTAACGGCTACCTGATCCCCATTCGGCATAGCACACTTGTACACTATCCCAGCACCTCCCTTCCCAATGATGTTGTCCTCCTTCAAACAGTCCAAAACATCATCGCTAGTGAAATCAAGCCTCTGGAAGGCGGTCAGCTTCCAAGCTCGCGCATCATTGGCCTTCTTCAGCGACCGGGCCTTAATGATTGCCACAATAGCAAACACAATCGAACACAAGAGAAGGCCGATCACAAGCAGCAGCTTCACTGAAGCCGACAGTGGCCCTTTCTCATGCGGCTTGCCTGTGCTATTGGCAGTGGCTCCAGAGCAAGGACCGAGGTAGGGACCACAAAGGTTGGGGTTACCGAGGAAGGAAGTCGAGTTGAAGTAGCTGAACTGGCCTGTGCCCGGGACCAGGCCGGAGAGATTGTTGTACGAGAAGTCGACAGAGGTCAAGCTCTGCATTGAGGCTATGGATGCGGGAATGCTCCCAGTAAGGTGGTTCCTTGAGACATTCAAGTAGTTCAGTATCCTCATTGTGGTGATCTCATTTGGAACCTCACCGGAGAAATTGTTCCGGCTGAGGTCAATGAAGGTGAGCGACTTGCATTGACTGATCTCAGGCGTGATTTCCCCCGAGAACTCATTGTTACTCAAATCCATCTTCGAAAGCTGCTGCAGCTTCCCGATTTCCAGTGGGATTCGACCCAAGAACCGGTTCCCATCGAGGAGCAGTTTCTGCACTCCGGTGAAGTTCCCTATGGATGCCGGCAACGGCCCGCTCAACTTGTTGTTAGAAAGACTAATCTGGCCTAGATTTGCAGCTGCCGAATCCCCACAACGAAACCCCCTTCAAGATAGTTGTCCTGCAGCTCGACCTGGGTCAGCATTGGCAGTCCAAACAGGCCATTGGGGATTGAACCATTGAAGTAATTCTCCCCCATCCTAATCCTACTCAATGACTCACATTTCCCCAAGGATTCTGGGATCGGGCCAAACAGGAAGTTCCCCAAAGTAATCAAAGTGTGCAACTTGTTGCCTAGGCACAGATCAGGGGGCAAAACTCCGTTCAACTTATTGGAGGAAACGTCCACGAGCTGTAGGTTACCGTTCCTGCCGAGATTCGTGGGTATGTTACCCGTGAAGTTGTTCTCCCACAGCTGGAGTACCTGGAGCTCCGGCAACTCTCCGACGAACACCGGGATCTCTCCGTGAAGCCGGTTCCGGAACAGATTCAACAGGGTCAGGTTCTTCAGTTCGGCGAAGCTCGTAGGGATCTCCCCCGTGAGCAGGTTGTTGCTCAAATCCATGCTCTTGAGGCTCCAGAGCGTCCCGACCTCAGGCGTCAGCCCACCGGAGAACAGGTTCACCTGGAGGAACAACGTGTCGAGCTTCTTCAACTTCCCGAGCTCCAGCGGGATCTCACCGGAGAGCCCGCAGCTGGCGGCGTCGAGCCGGACCAACTCCGACAGATTCCCCAGCTCGGGGGGCAGCCCGCCATCGAACATGTTGTAGTACCCGACGTAGAGCTCCTGAAGCCGCGACAGGTTCCCGAGCTGCGGGGGGATGGTCCCAGTGAGCTCATTCCCGGAGAGGGCGAGGTACTCGAGGGAGTCGCAAAGGGAGTAACCCACGGGAATGGGCCCGGAGAAGAAGTTCCCGCCGAGGTGGAGGTGGCGGAGGCGCCGGGGAAGGGGGGCTGGGGGCAAGGGACCGGAGAGGTTGTTGTTGTAGAGGTCGAGGGTGCGGAGGCTGGGAAGGGCATCGAGGAAGGCGTCGGGGAGGGTGCCGTTGAAGACGTTGTTGGAGAGGTTGAGATAAATCAGGTGGGGGAGGAGATTGAGATTGAGGGGGAAAGGGGAGGAGAGATTGAGGGAAGAGAGGTCGAGGGAGGTGACGCGGGAGCGGAGGGGGTCGCAGGAGACAAAGGGCCAGGAGCAGTGGGCGGTGGAGTTGGAAGGGGAGGGAGGAGACCAGGGGGAGAGGGAGGAGGATGGGTCGGAGACGACGGAGGACTTGAGGTCGAGGAGGGCACGCTGCTCGTCGGCGGGGGAGGAGGAGGAGACGGCCGGGAGTAAGAGTAGTAGGAGGAAGGGGAGGAGGGGGGGACCGGGGAACGGCATTGTGAGGAAGAAGAAGAAGAAGGGAGAGTGATTGTGGAGTGGAGGAGGAAGAGGGCTTCAATTCATCATCGTGTCTTGTGATTTGATTCCTTTGAATTCGTCTGGTAGTATTTATTTATTTATATACTAAATTCTGAGTAAAAGATGTACCTAAAACTAATTATAACACAGGACTTGCCTCTTATCTGCATTTTGTCAGAAATCTCATCCCATTTGCATGTAATGAACGAATAGAATCACACCCGGAAGAGACTTTGGTAAGTTTATCATCGTTTTCATCTCGGCCAAATCCATCATTTGCATGGATCATCAATTCCAGGTGGTACTAAGCTGCCCCAACAAAGGATAAAAGACCCACCGGCCAAAGGGTGCAAATACGAGGGGAGGGGGTGTTGCTGCGCTCCGTGAGTGGGATTTTTCGCTCTCACTTTTTTGACCATTGTTTTGTTCTGTCCATGTTTTTACTATCATCTCTTGATCCCTTCATGGTAAAAACCAAGAGAAAAAAATAAATAGAAAATCACACCAGGACAAAAGTGTAGTAGTGAGAAATTCAAACACGAGAGTTTTCATGGGATGCTTATAAAGTTCATAAAATTTCTTCCTTTTTTTTTTCTTTACTTTCACTCATTCAATAATTATGGGGGGAGGGGGAGTCAATTATTGAGACCTTTGATTGAATCCATGTCTGTACTAGATAGAGAGATCCTTCAAAGTGACACCGATAAAAATAGTATGATATGGAGTCTCAATTTATAAAAAAAAAAGGAAAAAGAAAAAGAAGGGAAAGGTAGATAGAAGGAATTCTTTTTTAAATATCTTCAAGAAAAGTGATTATGCTTTTGCCGATCACGAAGGCTAACTCTTCGTGCATAGCCCACGACATCATCACATCACGGCTGTTTATTTGATATGGGAATCCCTCACTCCCCTGTATTTTAACGTGAAAGGCGTAAAAGATTAAGAAGAGAGAGTTCGGACAACAAAAATCGTAAGCGACTAAACTTTTCCCCACGAAAGCTTCCGTGTGGGGTACGAGTATGAAACTCGACCGAAGCTTGGAGTACAAAATTATTTCATACTTCATTCGTATTATATAAAATTATTTCGTATTTTCTTCACGCATGCTTCGTACTGTATTAAATAGTTTAATCGCTTACACGAAGATCGCAAATTTCTAGTGGGAGGAGTTAATAGATGGGGTTGAATAAATTCTGAAAGGTCAATGCATTTAATGACTTTGGGAATTGAATGAGATTGGGTATCTAGAAAAAAAAAAAAAAAGAAGAGTGGCTGTTTGGAGTGACCTTGTAAAGAAGGGAAAGGCCCAACTCAACACGACGCACCCTTTTTATCTATTTATTACACATGCGAGAGTGGGTCCCATATTGGGACATGATGATTGAGAACATGGGGGTGTGGGTGTGTCCCCACTCCCCCCAAAATTAATTATGCGATCCTAACGAAATATGTATTCTTGCCAATTTAATGTTTGTGAATAAAATATTTAAAATTATATAAATATTTAAAAATCGAGCATTAAAAATCAGAAGTCATTACTTGGCTTTAAAAGAGTCGATGAAATGATTGACGAGGATGGTTGGCCGACATCAGGAGTAAAAGTAGACGTTATCTTGAGTCGGCTCTTGAAAGTTAAGGAGTGGCATGTTATCCTCGTCTTGTTGAAGTAGAACTTCATCAATGTCGAACATGTTTGTGTCTTCCTCTTGTCGTTCATCCTCATGAACTAATTCATGTGGCTCTTGCTCCACCGACTGTCCTTCTTGACGTTCATACAAGCGTATGGGGCAAAATTTCTTTAGCAATGTACACGTCTCACAAGAAAATATCCGTAATGTGTGGAAATTCCGTTGTGGCACCTGTCTCGGCTCGAAACGATATATTGAACAGGCGTTGTGCATGTAAAAATAGTAGAATTGATTTTATAATAATGTAATATGCAAAAAATAGTTGTATGAATACTCATCATTGTACCCACCATGATTCATGTATACAATATGTATGGACTGGTACCATCTATCGTACATAGTTCTAATAGGGGGCTCTCAATTTAATGGCACGATGTGGTTACTTCGTGAATGTCATATGGAGATATAACTAGCATGGATATGCATCCAGTTATCAAGTTGCTTCCCACGCATGTTCCTCCGATAAAGACAAGCGTCAATGTCCACACTCGCTTTGCACAAGTCGCTTCTCCAATCTAGCGGATGACTCTATCAAGATATTTATGCAAAAGAATTTTGGGCTTGATTGATAAGATTTTGATTATCGATCAAGAAGAAATAGAGAATATATGTTTTGCATAATAGAAGATTTTGGTTTCTGGATTGTGGGCATGAACCAGAAGTATTTGAAAAAAAAAAATCTTTGATTGGAGATTTAAAAATTAAATTAAAATAAATTCTTAATTGACAAGGTTAATTAGAGAAAGAAAAAAAAGAAAGATGATCTCTATTAAGAAATAAAAAATATATTCTCCACTACGAGGAGAGATCAGAAAAATATTAGATTTCCCCTCGAGAAGAGATGAATCGAGGAAAAAATATAAGATTTTCCCTCATCAATTGAAAAGGGATGAATTGAGGGAAAAATATGTTAGAGTTCATGTCATTCTCAGCAGTTTTCAGCATTGCCATCAGATCAGTCAAACTCTTCTTCAACAGTTGAAGTTCAACACAAATTGAGAAAATGATGGTGGGAGTGAGGACAAAACCAGGTCAACAACTAAATCCTGATCCAGCTTGGAACTCAAGCTCCAGAGCCTCTCAATGTACCCTATCATCTTGAGTACATGTGGCCCAACTGGGTTTCCTTCCACCAGCATGGTTCGAAACAGTGCCTGAGAGGTCTCATATCTCTCAACTCTTACACTCTCTTGGAAGAGCTCACGTAAGTGCTGATCAATCTCCCTAGCAATCATGTTCTCATGCTGCCTCTGTAACTCGAGAGACATAGAAGACAACATGATGCACTGAACATCCAACGCATCCTCCAAGTATTGACTGTAGTAAGACTGATCATCCTCAGAAGCATCAGGTGCAGGTTCTTTAAGTGGTTCATCCTCTAGCACATAAATCTTTCTCTCGTGCCTTAGGACAATTTTCAGTTTCCTATATCAATTCAGGCAGTTGGAACTTGTGTTTGCCATCTACAAAATAATTTAAAGTAGAGTTTTAATTAATAAAGGATTTTAATATATCTCCCACTATTTTATTCAAAAACAACAGCTCCGTTGAAATAAGGAATTTGTTGATAATAATTCTTAGTGGGACCAAAATCTTAAAGCATGAAGTATACACACAGTTGAGCTGTACCTACACACAGCAAGAAACAAGTAGGCCTTAATTCGCCAATCACAATTATTTATGTGACTTTCGATATTTTTACGTTGAGTCTAACAACTTTTAAACTCAACACTTACTCCTCAAAAAACTGACCTTAAATGAGCTAAACAAGTCAACTATATTGAGTTAAGTCGACCCATTAATCATTTAAAATAAATTACAGATGTTTTACCAGAAGCCCACAGCTAAGTTGTACCAACTCATGAGAAAAATCCGACTATTATAATAAATATTAATAGAAAGACTTTATTTTATAATAATTGACTTAATAATTAGGAGATTTTATTTTAGTGTTGTCTCGCCATTAAAATATTTCGTAGAACACATTTGTCCATTTCAACCAAACTTTATAATAATAAAAGTACTATTATTATTTTTATTTTCAATTTTTAAATTAATTATTTATCTCATAATTAATTATTGGTCGGCCTCATCTTTACTTTAAATCCCATTTCATGGGATAATGTTTTATTTGCCAAAAATCTCTCCCGGCAATTAATTCTAAATTTCCAAAATTTGTTACTATATATATCGAATGGGATATATCTTAAAAGAACATTTAACCGTAATCCCTTTGCCCAATTCCATCTTAATAGGATTTTAAAATTATTTTAGTTTAACACAATTTCCGTTACTCTAGATCACTTGATTTACTAAAATCAAAATCAATGGATTTAATCACCACATTAAGTAATCCATTCAAATCACCGAAATTTGATTTTGTTCTAAATCATTCAACCCGTTTATACTTTAGGAAATTTGTTAAAATTGACAATTGGCTCAGTGTGGAATATATGTTTATTATATATATAAATATAATCAATTAATTCAAATTCCACAGATTTTCCTTCATATTAATTTATATATGAATCAATTTAATATTATAATAATCCTTATTATAATATTATTAAAATTAAGATTCCAAATGTTAGATCGCAACTTTGCGATTTCATAATCTTGACCTTTTATTGTCCAGAATGTTATTTTCCAAATATTACTAGGGTGAATTTTAAAATATAATTTGTTTCGTTTAAAATAATTGTAGGCATAAACATCATCTTTGAGATTAAATAAAATCTCATTGAGAATTTATAAGTTTACCTTAATTTTATAGACGAAATTTATTAAACAAAATCTTAAAATCTGATCTATAAGATTATAATTTTTGTTAAAATAATTAGCAAAATTGTATATCGAATATAATATACGATTCAACCACGATCAGGCTCTGATGCCAATTGTTATACTTCAGGCACAGCGAAAGCAATAAAATTAGTTTTTTATGGCAAAAAATAAACAGGATCTCATGGTACGTATAATATATTAGATAAATAAAATCATAACTATACCCGGTAAACATACCTTATAATTTTTGGCGAAAGAAAAAACGTAATTAGGAACAATGGAGAGCCCCACCTTTGACTTCTCTTGCGGTATCCACGCGCACACGATCACGAACCTCTCGACGATCCCTTAGGTGCTAGCCTCTTGGATCGACGAAGAATTTTTCCGGAAACAAAAACTCTCTTCACACCTTTTTTTTTCTTTTGGTTTTGGAACTATCTGACCACCTTCTGTCCCCTCCCCGATCTATTTTTAATCTGAGACAAAAATCATACCGAGTGATTGTCTCTCATGTTCCGTTTTACTTTGATAATAAATTCCTTTCCAAAATAAAAGGTAACGTGATTAAAACGAAGATAGATTCTCTATTTTTTTCTTTGAAAATCTCTATAAATATAATTAACAAAGATTCCTTTTTAAGACACACACATCGATTATAATAATTTAATCAAAAATTGATTTTCTCAAATAAAATATCTAGGATATAAAATATAAATAAATTTTAAATACTTATTTCATATCCTTTATCTAATAGAAACCAAATAAATCCATGTTCAATCTCGGTCTAAATTTTGCTTCCGATATTTCATAATAAATTAATAATCCAATTAATTCTAATTCTGAAATAATAAAAATGATTAATTTTAGTATCCACTAAAATAATCAATAATACAATGTTCGTGTCGACGTGCTATGTGTGCGACCCTCTAGGTCCTATACACGAAGACAATATATATCCATACATAAATTAAGGTAACTGTCTAGCAACAGTTTTTAGTCACCCAACGTGTTAGGATAATGATAATAAATTATAAACCACTATGAGCCGATTACTGTGTAATTCAATCTCTTCATCTAACCGACATCCCAATTAATTTGGTGCAAAATACATCATCACCAAATTAATTGTTTTACTTGATTACCAAGATATAGTAGACTCACTTGATTGTAAAACATTCCTACTATGGCCATAGATTTTAGAGTCACTAATATCTCTATCAAGTGGCCTAGATGTCAACTCTCTCATCCAAAAGAGCAATGAATCATATATTGACTTAACACTATTTTCTCAACGCTTTGTCACACACCCAACAATCGTATTACTCACAATCCGGTTAAAGACTGTTTTTAACGACGTCAAAGTACACAAATTTCACGCATAGAATAAATGAATGTCTTAAGTCAAAAGATCAGTTACACTCATCCATAAAGAAGATTTGACCAATGATGTTCAATACGTGGCATCATCTTAAACGGGTCGTGTCCAGTATCCCTAATCTCAGGGTACCCCTAAGTATAACTTGGATATACTATCCCTCGGTCTATCTTGACCTCATTTATACTTGGCGATGATCTAAATGTCCATGTCCCCTATAAACATATATCCGATCATGGGCTATTTCATATTAATATACTCATTAATCTGTAGGACTTTATCATTAATAATTTTACGTGTAGAAAAGTAAAATAATCAAAGACAAATACTCGCCTTTATTAATTATTTATCCACAAATACAATAAAATGTCTTGGCACATAAGTGCACACACTAACAAAATATTATTATGTTCTCCCAAGATGAATGGAGAGTATAATATTATATTCTCTCTCGACAATGAAAAACTATCAGATTTTACCCCATCAAATCAAGAAGACTCACCATAACTTTGATATGCAGTTTCAAAGACGCGCAACTTTCACCCGCGTTCTCTATGATGATTTTCAAGTTCTCTCTACTATCGTTGGCGGTTTCTCACGATGTATTGGCGATTTTAGTAATTTCTTTTTGTATAAATATGCAAATCTTGCTTCATTGTAATGCATGAAGATTAAACCTCTCAACAAACACTTTTTGTCTTACGCCTCTGTCAACTTTCCATCTTTTCTTTTCTATGTATTGTTGCTCATGTTTGTACAAGGATCATGGTTTTAAGTATTTAAGTTTCCAGTGAGTGAAAGCTTTGTTGTTGTTTATTTGTGGTTTGGGTTCTCAAATTTTACTGGCAACTACATTTAACTTATAATTCTCGGACTTTAATGAGTGCTCCAACGACACACGTTTTCGTGTGTGAAACACATGGAAGTGCCATTCAACTACGAAAAAGCATATCAGTGGAACCTACGCCTATCATGAGTCTTCACCTTCCAAATAGTAAGGCAATAAAGTCATACAGACATCATCCGTGTATGGATGCTACATAACCTGATATGGCATAATAAGTTAACTTACTGTTGGAATGCATGGAAACGGTCTTCATGTTGAAATGCTTCCCCATCTATATGCTAGTAGCAAGCTATCTATATACCTAGTCCGACGCCTAAGGAGTTATATATGTAAAAATATATCCCACGCTCATACCAAATCTAAACAACCAGCAATCTGGGAAGCATCTTTGTGAGCGGCCCAACACATATTTCGATACAACCAGACTAGACATGCGGTTCCCTAGCTATAACATCCCGCTGCTTTAAAATCTTCGAGTAGTGGCAACCACATCAAATGAACTTAAGTGTTTGATTTGTCCGAAAAAAGCATACCTCCAATCAGCTGCAATATGTATGCACGTGTATGTATACATATATGTTCTTCTGTAGCCCAATTTGGAAGCTCATTAAACCAAGACACTAGTTGGCTCAGCTCTACCCTCCCCGCCTTCATATTACTTCTACCTCGAGCCTCACCAAGTATATGTTCACACACGATAGAAAAACAAAGCTTATGTAGCCAATTTCGAGGTTTCTTCAATTGCAGTCCTAGTTGAATCTGAATATCTTAGAAAGTTATTGTCTTCTCTTCACCTAACATGTGAAAAGTATGCATCTTCGATCTCCTTCTCTCAAGGAAAGCCGTGATCAGGGCCTAATCTAGCTGAATACATGTCATCGCAACACCAGAAAAACCCACTTGCCTTAGATAAGCATCCATGCGCGAGTCTCTATCTATTTTCATTACATAATTTTCGTGATGAAGACACTTTACGTGGTTATGTAAAAAAGAAATGAGGTGTTACATTTAGTAAATGAAGATGAAAGTGTTGTTCTAAAACCAATGAATTCACAATACTTGTGGATAACCTAACTCATCCTAATCATACCTAATTCATCATAATCATACTTAAATTGTCCTAATCAAGTCCAATGCATCATAAAAGCGATGATGAAAACCAGGGAAATATACCCGAATTGAGGTGTCTGAGAGGATGGACTTTGGACAAAGATGTTGGGAGGATTGATATGACAAGAGACAAATGGTGAAGAAGAGATCGGACGGACGAAGAGGAAGACCGGTAAACAAGGCCATTCTAATGATTTAGGGCACCCAACTTAGAGCTTTTGTATCACGAAGTTGGTATTTTAAAAATTAAGTTTAAGAAAGCGTTGCAGGAAGTCATGGTATACACTAAGTAAGGAACACGAATTTTAAAACACCGGATTCATGGTATCTCGCATGCGCCCATTAAATTGATTTTCAAAACAACGGCTTCATGGTTTTTAAGTCAAGGTCAATTTTACAAAAATGAACTTCCTTAAAGAACATATTTGGTACTTGTAACTCCGATTTCAGGGCATTCTACGTCCAAATTTGAAATGATCTATCTTAATTCGCGAAATATTTCATAGACTAACATTATATAGTAACAAAACACAACAAGATATAATTTTTAAATTTGATTATTCCTTTTCTTATATACACCACAAGTTTTACTAGGAGTTTGAGCGTTTTTTTTTTCCCTAGTAAAACATAGCACCAATTTTCAGGGTAAACCTGACAGGTTGGCGAATGGGTCCCTAAATTTTATCATTTATTTCATAGTCCCCCCCGTCAATTTTAACGACCGTACCCCCTTGTTTTAAGGAGGATGGATTGAGGGAATATATGGACATGGAAATTAAAAATAAAATAAGAGGCGGGGCCGGCGAGGGCCATTTTGTTAAAGAAGGTGACTGATCATCCCATACTATGCATAGATACATATAGATATATATTTAAAAAAGAACCCAACTAATTTAACGACCGCAAAACGACCAAACAAATTAAATTATATACTCTAATTCCGGAGCTCGATTGTGTATCTAAATATCATCCGGAATAATAAATCTGGGGGGGCTTGAAATTTGTCACCCCCTCCATTGCTACTTAATTTTATTGATTGGTCTCTATTTCCCATGTAGCCACAATACCAGGGATTTTGCTACGTACCACAATACCCGACCCTCTACGGCACGGCACGTTCCCCCCCTTCTCAGCGGGCGCTTCTCATTTTTATAGTTCACCAAAAAATGCAAATGCTGGGTATTCGGGGATGTTATCGTTTCCTTTGATTAGATAAAATACTGGAATAGTAGAAGTTAACCTCTTGTTTTCTACCGAGAAGTTTCTGGATCAGTGAAAAAGTTTTGATCGACTCAAACTCAATACATCCTCTTAGGACTGTCGTAAGTTCGTATAACTCACACGATCGATTATGTCAGACACCCATTTTTAAGTTCTGGTAACTAGTCCAGGACACTGTTGCGGCTGAGAATGGAACCTCCTAGATGAATTACTCGATGCCCTTAGCACGAGGCATGCCTCGAGGATAACCTCTTGAGTATTCCTATTGGTGCAACATCTAAAACAAGCGAAAAGAAAATGAACAAAACCAAACTAAAACTGATTTATAAGGAGGACGATTTTCTTTCATTTCTCTTTTCAGTTACATCGTCCTACTTTGTGTCATCATGGCATTGCACCGCTCCTCCTCTTCCTCCTCCTCCAATAAGAAAAACAAGTAATTTTGTCAGTGTCAAAAAACATGTAAGAAGAAGAACAAACGCACTCATTCTCTTTGACTAAAATTGAGTTCTTACTGATGATTTCCTCCGAGTCTGCCGCCACCACCACCACCACCACCTTCCTCCCTTCAAAAAGCTTGTGGGGTGATTCTCCTCCAATCAGTACAATCCAACTCCACCACCCCCTCCCCTTTGTACAACATTCTCTATTCTCTTAGGAATTTAAAGGGAAGGACTTCCTTTGCATTCATTCATTACAAAATACTTCTCTTCTCTTTGCCTTCAGGCCTCTTCTCCCTCTCCACACACACAATTCACTCCCATGTCTTCTCCCACTTTTGCTCGAAGTTGAATCAAATGGCTTTTCCCTTTATCACATTTGGGTCAGGCCAAGCCCATGAATTGGGGGTTCTTTCTGGATACTGTAGATTGAGGTGAGAAACGGGGGGACCGTATTTTTCTGTGTCCTAAAATGGTCCAGTGATTCAAGGTTATTATCATTATGTGCTGGGGTTTTCTGGCATCATTTTCCCACATTCATTGTTCTGCTTGTGATTTTAAGACTTGTATTTGGGATTCATCATGGGTTGGTTTCCAGGCCAATGACGTGAGAGGCTGGCCATTTTGAAGATAAGCAGCATGATACAAGAGAGTATTCTTTCTTATTCGTCATCAACATTTGCTTTCTAATACGGACAGCAACATACAGATGTTCAGAGTGCTTGCGAACCTGAGACAAACAACCAGCTCCCGCATGCGCATATCGCGCCATGGTGTTTTTCACTTTGACCGACTAACCAGGTGGGTGGGGCGTGGGGAGGACAAGAGGCGAGGCTGGCGTCATGGCTTAGTAACCCCCCTGTATATAGGCATTCAACCGATCCAGCTCCTCCCTATGCTCACTGACAACCGCACGGACGACATCCCCGATGGAAACCATCCCGATCATTCCACTGTCGTTTATCACGGGAATGTGCCTGATACGGTTATCTGCAAATCCAATTGTACTTGTCAGGCAAGGAAAGCACGCTGTCCACTGCCACTTGCTGGCAATGAATCGCACAGTCGGACAGTAAGGACTCAATCAGACAACCAATAAACAGACACATCAAACTCCAAAACGCAGTCAACAGCATTCCAGTTGTTTGAAGCGATCCCGACCAGAAGAAAATAGGGCAAGAGTACATGCCTTTCAGCCAGAGAATTCTTTCAGATCGAATAGCACTTCCAACATATTATGAATAACGTGACAACCCAAACACCATATGAAGATGATGAAACACCCCCTGATATCTCTTAATTCTCTGAGCCTATTTTCTATTAACTCCTTTTTGCTCCATACACAGGACCACGGAATATAAATATGTGTACAGAAATTACCGGTCATAAGCTGCATTGCCTTGAGAACCTTTGTGTCAGGAGTAACAGTAATGAGCTTGTTCTACAAAACAAAAGGTACCTGTTTATACAGACAATACTGAACAGAAAATTAATCAGAAGTAGAAAAGAAAACAAGTTACTGCTTTTACCTCCTCAGTCATAATGTCTCCGACCTTGGTTGATTTAGAGGATCTCCCCTGAACGATAATCTTCCTCAAATAATCTGTCAACAAGCAAAGTCAAATAAACCTTCATCAATAAGGAATAAAGATCCACTAAAAATTTACTCCGCATGATCCTGTGATGAACGTAGAGAAACAACAAATGACGCAATGTGAAGTCTGGTGAGCACCCATATAGCAATTCCAAGTACAAGTCCACAATATAACACTAGTTATTTTGAGTTTACATACTGATATAAAAGATTGTAACACTAATAATTATTTTTTAATCTCATAATTACAGCAAAATGGAACAATAAAAAAGAAGACTTGCCTCTCTCAGTAATAATTCCAGCAACTGATTTTCGTTCACCAGGTTTCACAACCACCAGGGCACCGACATTATGCTGTGTCATCTGAGAAACAGAACTGACCCACAGTCATCATAAAAGGTTAATGTCCGGGAAAGTCAATTGTGGATGCTCAAAATATCACAGGAACATTGTTCTACGTACCGACTTGACAGCATCATAGACAGTGTCATCAGTGGTACACCAAAGCCAGGAACCATCGGCATTTTTACCTTTGGCTTTGAGAATATCAGATATTGTGGTGCTTTCGAAACCATGCTCTTCCATCCTTGCAGATGACAAGGACATGTGTCGCAATTGTGTCACAAGGCATGGATTTGCAAAGCGGACATGCTTCAGGACTGCACTCTTCATTGTGTTAACATGGGGTAATAACGACTGCATTTTCTGTATTACCTCAAAACATTAGTCCCCAAAACATATTCCGCATAAAGGTTCACATAAATCCCCTAAAACCATGGTTGCCTGAGAAATTTCAACCACATAATCTTGTCAAGGCCCCAAAGCATTTCACTCTACAATCACCATACCAAGGAACAAGATAATCACAGTAATTTCAGAAACACGGGGACTTCGAAGGACATGGACCAGGTCCACTCGTTTCACAATGGACATAATTATCTTTGACAAATCTTGCTGGACCACAAAATCATTTCGACAGAAAACCCAGGAATAATTTAACTGATCTAAATCTTATACTCTCATTTCTGACGTGCATATTAGAAACATGGAGAAGATGCATCGAAGCACGCTATTTTCACACGATCAAGAAAACCGGACCCGCCCATCGGTTCCGTAGATGTTTACTCTCCTATATACACAAACAAAGGAGCCAAGAATCTGAAGCTATCTAGGCACGCAGGCAACAATTCAGCTTTCAGGATGGCATCAGATCACAGCAAAAGAAAGAAATGAATGGGAAAGGGTGTCTAATGCAACTAGGTCAGGGAAACCATCACCAAGCAGCTTGATGAGGCGATAATCCCCCTAAGGTTTCTCTTCTAACACAAGAAAGGAAAGCCCACAACCAACAATCACTCCCAAAACACGATCCTATCCTGCAAGTCGAAACCCAGATCGCTCCCCTGTCCGGTAGCACTTATTCCAAAGTTATGGAGTCACCGATCAGAGCTTTTACTGTAGCAGGACTCACTCCCTAAATTTCGTCCAAAAAAAGATGCGAACTTTGAGGGTATCCCGTACGGACATGATAAGGGGGACAGAAATCTGACCAAGAAACTAGGCATCAGACCCCTAAAAAATCTAAACACAAAAAAGAAGAAGAAGAAGAAGAAGAAGAAGAAAACCTTTCCATAAAGATTTCCGTCAGTATAATTCACTCACTCACACGCGCACACCCTTAAAACCCACCAACAGGAAAGAAAAAGCACAAAAAAGCAGGAGAAAACAGAGTGAACTAAACTCTTTGAGGTTAGCTTGCTTGCTTGCGGGACAAACAGTGTGGGTCTGCTCTTGTTGAGGGAGAGCTTTCTCGGACTCAGGACACGGGAACTCTGTGGACGATGGATGAAGGGGGCGTAGATGACGAACCCAACCTCCCCAACTTGTTATTATTCTTATTATTACATCCGTCCCGCACCTTAATCCTACTACCTTACAAAAACCAAAATATAGTTGATGATGATGATGATGGGGTACCATGTAAATGATCGCATTGACTAACAAATTAGGATTTGGACAGGATTAGATTCCCCAGCCCCACCAAGTGTCCTTTTGAATTAATGCTTATCCACTTGCTTTGTCACTTTCCCCCGTCCACTATCGGGGAATATTCATTCCACGTCTGTTTCGTCGATCGACTAAAAATCTGGACTTCTCCCCAGAACTTCATCCCACTATATCATCCCTCCTCGGAGTTATGTTCGTCTTCCATAGATATTTTGCCCCTACATGAAGTCTTGAATTTTCTGTTTTAAATTTGAGAACTCGATTCAGTTTTGTTGAGATTACGTGCGAAAGGATTGACAGGATGGAAGAAGGTGATGGCAGAATGTAGGTTTTGTATTGCCGACGACTTTGAATAAAAAAACTTTTTGTAAAGCTGTATTCCTACGATAGATGAATATTTGGTGGAGTTAAGTGTTTATGCTGTAAACTATTTTCTTCTTCTATTACTTTCAAATGATTGCATGCTCTTCTATATATAGAGAGGAGTAGAAGTCTAAATGACAATAGAAATCACTACCTTAAATACTTGAATGCTCCGTTTAATGCTCCACTTAAAGATATTTTCGTTACTAACTTTAATACAATATTCACTTGAATCATAAATTATCTTTAACACCCCCTCTTAATTTATGATCTTCAAGTAGTCTTTAAACGTCTCGAACTTTTTAGAAGACATCGCCTTTGTAAGGAGATCTGCGGGTTGATTATGGGTGCTAATGAACTCTAGAAGAATCTCCTGTGAAACTATCTCTTTGATGAAATGATGACGAAATTCTATGTGCTTCGACCTTGCATGGTTGATGAAATGATGACGAAGTTCTATGTACTTCGACCTTGCATGGTTGATGAAATGATGACGTAGTTCTATGTGCTTCGACCTTGCATGGAAAACTGTATTTTTGGTCATAACAATTACAGATTGGTTATCATAGAAGATTGTTGGTGGCTCGTCCACTTTCTGTTGTAACTCTAGAAGTAACTTTTTGAGCCAAACATCTTCTCTTGTTGCCTCATTTGCTGCGCAGCTTCTGCAGATGAGAGAGCAACGGTGATTTGCTTCTTTAAACTCCATGAATGGGCTTTGTTACAATGCATAACAAGTATCATGATGTGCTTTTACGATCATCTAGGCTTCTTGCCCAATCACTATCTACATAACCCACCAGATCATCCTCATGGTCTTTTGTATACATCAGTCCAATCTTCTGTGTGCCTTTTAGATAGCGTAGAACCCTTTTTGTTGCAGGCTTCCGTGAATAGCCTTTTGCTACGATGCGAGCTTTATGTTTCTGCATGTTTCCATCTTCATTATGCTTGGTCTTGTAGACCCACTTTAAGCCGATAGCTTCTTTTCCTTTGGGGAGATCGACCAATGACCACGCGTCATTCTTCTTTGTAGAAGTCATCTCCTCCTTCATGACATTTCTCCATTTTCTTCTCTAACTGTCTCCTCAAAGTTATGTGGCTCAAATGCAGCAAGAGAAAAGTTAGCTTGCTCATAAATTTCAGTGAATGATCGATACCACCTTGGTGACGTATCTCCAATAGGATCCTTTGCTTTTGGAATGGTTTTAGAGGAACTAGTTTCTATTATTCCGATGAGATTCTGTTCGATAACTTCTATTGTTGCTTCTGTTGTTCTGATAGGATTCTGTACAGATGCTGTTGATACTGACTGCTTCTGTATACTGGAACATCTGAGTCATAGAAGACTCTTCCTGCCACTTCTAAGCTGCAAGTTCATCAAAGATAACTTCTCTCGATAGAACTTGTCAGTATTCGAATTATACAGACGATATCCCTTCGATTCATCACTATATCCAATAAAAATCAACTTCTCACCTTTCTCATCAAACTTTTCTCTTCCTTGACAATGTGTGAGTGCATATCCAATACATCTAAATACTTTGAAATGATTTTACCATGGGCTTCCTTCTATGCCACGCTTCATATGGTGTCTTGTCCCTAACTACTTTTGTAGGGGATCTGTTCAGAATTTAGGCAGATGTGTTAACAGCTTCTGCCCAGAACTTGTTGGGTAGACCTTTGCCCTTCAGCATGCTTTTGGACATCTCCATTATGGTTCTGTTCTTTTTTTTGGCGTCTTCATTCTACTATGAAGAATATTGCACTGTCAACTGCCTCTGTATCCCCTTCTATTGGCAATAGTCCAAGAATATTTTTGACAGAAACTCTCCTCCGCGATCTATCATCAAGGTCTTAATTCTGTATCCACTTGGATTCTCTACAAGTGCTTTGAACTTCATAAAGGTGGCGAAAGCATCCAACTTCCTCTCAAGAAAATAAAGGCAAATCATTCTAGTATAGTCATATACGAACAACATAAAGTATCTTTTGTTACCGAGAGACGGAGTTTGAATCAGTTCACAAATATCTGCATGAACCAGCTCGAGAGGGGTTTGAGCTCTTCATGATCTGTTTGGAAATAGAAGACGATGATGCTTTCCGAAGACACATCTTTCACAGACGTCTCCTTCTATAGCTTGTATGGAAAGTAGTCCGACCACCATATTCTGCTTCAAGAGAGCTAAACCTTTCCCGTTCAAATGTCCATACCTGAGATACCAAAGATGAGAATCATCTACAACCTCAGTTTTGAAAATCACAGTGCTGTAAGAAGTCATCTTTAACGGGAACAAATTGTTGGACGTCATCTTCACGATTGCGACCTTCTGTTCGTTTCTGTCAGTTATCTCACATTGACCTTCTGCAGAAACCAACTTGTATCTATTTTTCATCATCTGTCCCACACTTAGTAGGTTCTGTGTGATTTCTGGAGTGTATAAGATGTCATGCATCCTCTTATGTTGACCTTTTGTACTGAAAACTGAAACAATACATTTACCTTCTATCTTTAACTTTTTGTTATCTCTAAGTTCCAAGAGAGTTGTATTTCTCATTAAGCTCCACAATGCTCTTTTTGACCCCTATGACATGGTTTCTACAGCCACTATCGAGGAACCATAACTCATTCATATCTTGCATTGAATTAGAGGAAGGGTAGAAAACTTTAGAAGGTTCATCTTCCTTAGAGAAATTTACCGAGCTTCTGTCCTCACGCTTCTGTTCATGCTTCTGCTCTTTATCTTTGTACTAACAATCTCGATCTGAATGAGTGGGAAACTTGCATCTCCTACATCGAAGACAAAAATCTTTTGTTTCATGATTATTCTTTCTGCAGATGCGGCATCCTGCTTTTGCTTCTCCATGACCGCTTCAGTGCTGACCTTCTAGTTGTCCTTCGGCAATGCCTCTGCCTCTGCCACGAGACCTGTCTCCACACCCTCTACCGTAAGACCGTCTGTTGTTTCCAGAACGTTCTTGCTTCTGCTCAGAAGCATTCAACTTCGCTTGAAATGCTTGCTTCACTGGGGTTGTGTACTTGCTGACCCGCTTCTCATGGGCTTCTAGAGAACCCTTCAACTCATACATGGAAACTTCTACGAGATCATTCATCTCTTCAATCACAGTTACCACATACTCAAACTTATATGGCAAGCTTCTGAGAATTTTTCTCCGCAACTTTTCGATCCGGAACAACTTCTCCGCAACTCTTCAATTGATTGAGGATCTCCACGATCCTTGAAAAGTAGTCTTGGAGGGTTTTTGCTTCTTTCATGAATAGATTGTCGAAGTCTCTCCAAATGTTCTGCATCTTTATAGAGATCACCTTCTGTGACCATTTGAATTCTTTCGCTAGGACCTCCTACGCTTCATCCACTTTCTTCAGGCCGAATATCCTTGGTAGATGGTCTTGCTCACGGATTATTGTAGAATCCGCAGAGCCATGGCATTCTTCGTGACGCTCTCCTTGTACGCTATCTGCTCATCTTCTGTGGGATTGATGACACCTTCTGCGGAAGTGTTGTCACCTTCTAGGAGAAAGTTTCCTTCTCGAACTTCTTCGTAGCCATCCTCCACAAGTTTCCATAGATGTTGCGAAAGGAAAATGGTCTCCATTTGAGAACTCCAATAGTTGAAGTGCTCATTATCGAAGATGGGAATTTGGTTGGGAGAAAAGGTGAAAAACATGTTGCCAGCGGATGCAGACATGACCTTCTGTGTTCTGATATCAAACTTATTGGGGGGGTTATGTATGAAATGATTGGCTAAGAAGGGAGAATCTGCTAGCAAAACATAAGTTATGTACTGCCGACGACCTTCTGTAGAATAGAGGAAACCTTCCGTAGAGCTGCTGCTCCTACGAGGAACGAATATTTGGTGGAGTTCAATTATTTAGGTTGCAAACTATTTTCTTCTTCCATTACTTTCAAATGATTACACGCTCGTTTATATACTGGGATGAGTAAAAACCCAAATGATAATGGAAACCGCTACCTTAAATGACAGATTTAATGATCTACTTGAATGTTCTACTTAATGATATTTCCGTTACTAACTTTAATACCGCATTCACTTGAATCATAAATTACCTTCAACAAGTTTTTCGAAAAGCGCGTTGTATTAAAATTAGAGTTTTAAAAACACAAGACAAATGATGACAAAATATTTTTTACTATTAGTTCTCGACCGTTTTAAATTTTAGTACTTTAATATGTTAAGATATAAACTATAAACTATGCCTTCATAAAAGAAGACTAGAGGCAAAAAATGTTGGCCTAGCCTTGAACTAAAGCGCTTAGAGCAAAAAATATCTGTCCGATTCGACTTGAATACAATTTCGTGGGGGCAGCAAGGGCCCATAGCAAAAAATATCGGCCCTGTTCGACAAGAGTGAGCGTATTAAACCGTAAAATTTATAACTATGGCTTAAGTTAAATAAAATATTTTAGGACGAATGGTAATCATACAAAGTCCGAAGTTTCGGCTAACTTTTTTCTGTTAAAACCCATGCCCCACTCTGACGAGACAAGTTTGTCGGGAAGTGTTAAATTCTTCTATAAAAGACCATTTGGTGGAGAAACTTGGGCTCCGGACCTTAACTTCTCCCGGTTCTGGAGGAAATCCGGCTGGGCTAACCGAGCATCCTGTAACTCCCGACCCATTGTTGTGAGCATCATCAGAAACTCATCAGACTAGGTAGACATCGTCCACAATTTTAGTATGAAATATGAGCGAAGAAGCTTCAGAAGTACCTATGATCCCCCTCGGTTTAATTATTGAATATGAAGATGATCAGAAGCTAGTACGAAAATCGCAAAAAACTTCAGGAAGTATAATGTTTGAAGTCATCGATTATTTCGTGCTTGATTCGATTGAACTTGACTTAACGGCCTAATTGGGTAGTTTTTTTTTGGAGATGCGTCGCGGAAGAGAACTAAAGCGATAAACACCATCGGTTCTTGGACAAGTTGAATATAGAGAATCCTCGAGGGTTTCGTAGAAATTTATGAGACATGTTAGTGGAAGCTTCCATTTATATCAATAACATCATGCCGGAGGATTATAATATATGCCGAGCATGGTATTGGGCCTTGGTTGTCCGGGTTGGTCTTATGAGCCACGGACTCGTAGATGTTTTGCATACGAGGTTCGGTAATAACCCCTCAAAATTAATCATATCACAGTGGGTTTGATTGGAGAGTCATGCTTATACCGCTCCAAAGTCAGCCTAGCTAATTGGACAGCTTTCACATAAATTATGGGTTATAACAAGAATTTGAACTTGGTTAGGACCATAATATATAAGTTTGAGGTGGGCTTATCCTGCTTATGACCCGTGAGCAATGATCCAATTATGCTCGAAATATATGGTGGACAAATGACGTTGAAAAGGGCTTCACGCTCTATGATCCGACTTCCTCCTCGTTCACGCTTCGAGACACATCCTCCTGGCTGGCAACCAGGTCGACACACAACTCCCAAGTCTCACACACTCATAGTACGTGAGAGAATCATGTTGAGACAATTTCACACCTCTCTCACTCGACCACCCACACAGATAGCCATAAAATAACTAATTTAACGTGTGATCTTTGTCGAGTTCAAGGTTTTTTCTTGGGATTTTTCAAGATTTATTGGAACAAATTGTTTTTAATTATATTGACGTGCTTAATTGTGAAGGATCTCGCTGTCGGATGATATTAATTTTCATAATTAAAATATTTCTTCTCAAATAAATACTTAGATTTAAGGATTTGTTCTTTAATTTGATATTTTCACCTATTGGAGAATCAATTTTCAAAATCAAATTGTATATTAACTCAACATATATTTCCATGTAGCACTTTATTTCCAAGTCACCCAAACATGTCTCGGAACAAACGAAGAAATATATGGGAGCGACCGAGTAATACCGCGATTTCTTGGGATCATCCTGATGTTTAATCAGTGGATGGCAACTTTTTTATTGAATTATTCCACGTTCACAACCAGCAGACATTTTCCACGGAGTTAGGTGGGTGAGATTAACGTGGCCGGACCATGAAATGTTGGCGAGGCCATAACAAGCTCTACTCTGCTCTGTTACTATAAAAACCCGAAGACCCTCTCAATTTCCTTCCTTGCAACAACAGATAATAAGATTTGTTCAGACATCGGCAATGGGGGCGCTAGGAGAGTTCAAGGTGACGGTCGTTACGAAGGAGATGGTGGCCTCGGCCCTTCCCTCGCAGGAGCACTGGCTCACCCTCTCCAACCTCGACTTGCTCCTCCCTCCCGTAGACGTCGGTGTCTTCTTCTGCTACAGGCAGCCTGCCTTGGCCTCCCCACGGTTCCTCAGGATGGGTTCCGTGATGAGCGCTCTCAAGGACACCCTTGCACAGGCTCTCGTCTCTTACTACGCATTTGCTGGGGAAGTCGTCCTGAACTCGGTCGGGGAGCCCGAGCTGCTCTGCAACAACAAGGGGGTGGACTTCACCGAGGCCCAGGCCGACGTGCAGCTCAAAGACTTGAACTTTTATGATGCGGATGCAACCATCGAGGGGAAGCTCGTCCCCAAGAGGAAACAGGGCGTGCTCGCCATTCAGGTAGATTGAGACGTCACAAAACCCTTTCCATTCCAACAAGCATTGTAAATATGTGCGTGTATTTACTGGTGTTTTATCGGACAGGCTACGGAGCTACAGTGCGGCGGATTAGTCGTTGCGTGTACCTTCGACCATCGGATTGCCGATGCATACTCGGCCAACATGTTTCTGGTGGCATGGGCGGAGGTGGCTCATATGGTCCCCTCTTCAGTGGTGCCATCCTTTCGTCGCTCTCTGATCAGTGCCCGACGCCCCCTATGCTTGGACGCCTCCCTTGACGAAATGTATGTTCCTGTTAACTTGCTACCGAAGGAACCATCGCCCGAGGCAGAGCATGCCGACCCCCTCGTCAGCCGAATCTACCACATCACTGCCGCTCAACTGGACAAACTCCAATGCCTCGCTAGCTCCAACAGAAACAAAAGAACGAAGCTCGAGTCATTCAGTGCCTTCCTCTGGAAGATGGTGGCCCGGTCCGCCCAAGGCTCCGGCGACAACAAACTCATCTCGAAGATGGGCGTGGTCGTGGACGGAAGGAGCAGGCTCGAGGGCGACCTCAGTGCATACTTCGGCAACGTCCTATCAATCCCTTTCGGGGAGAGGAACACCGCGGACCTCGTGGAGGAATCAGTGAGCACGACCGCAGACAGTGTTCACGAATTCCTGGAGACTGCAGTCACACAGGAGCACTTCCTGGGGCTGATAGACTGGGTGGAGGCGCATCGACCAGTACCA
The DNA here is from genome assembly GCA_029817715.1 of Melastoma dodecandrum. Classification (NCBI taxonomy): domain Eukaryota; kingdom Viridiplantae; phylum Streptophyta; class Magnoliopsida; order Myrtales; family Melastomataceae; genus Melastoma; species Melastoma dodecandrum. The sequence goes on from JARUPY010000096.1 coordinate 70,515, forward strand.
GGGCTGGCGAAGATATACTGCAGGGGAAGCGAGGACGGGCCGGCCTTCGTAGTGTCGTCAGGGCAGAGGTTCCCCGTCTCAAAGGTTGACTTCGGGTGGGGAAGGCCGGTCTTTGGGTCTTACCACTTCCCGTGGGGAGGGTCGGCAGGGTACGTGATGCCAATGCCGAGCCCACTGGGTAATGGGGACTGGGTGGTGTATGTCCACCTCCCGGGGAAGCAGGTGGAGGCGGTGGAGGAGGAGGCAGGCCACGTCCTCAGGCCCTTGACACCCGACTACCTCGGACTTTGACAACCCTTCGTCGTCTTTAACCTACGGCTGCTCCCTTCTCCTTCCTGTTAAAAACACGCAGCACCATAATCAAATCCCATGCACGAAAGTTTACTTTCCTCGCATGCTATTATGTTGTTTTCTTTTCGTTCTAAATCTTGGTAACGACATACGATTTATCTACGTTTGATTTCTTGTCCGAATCCTCTCGTTTCTACTCCAATCTGAACCAGTTCCGACCTAAACCTTTTTCAAACTATATGTTTAACCTATAGTTACTGGGTTAAGTACATGACAGGGAGTGCACATTTAATACAGCGACGGCCTAACTCCCCTAATCATAGTGGGGAAACTAAATTAGGACATGGATTCAATCTTAAATTTATTGTCGGGTGCGGTCGAATATCGCCCACAAATAGGCTCGCCTAGAAAATGGAAACACTCTTGTGCTTTCCCGTGCACTCCTTCATATCGCTTCCGGCAGTTCCTTTTCCTCGCTGGAACGAGTTGCGGCATGGATACATGATGAATCTCTAAACCATGGACTCCCAAACAGAAATGCCTCGTTGTTTTTCCGGTCTCACGGCACGCATCCATTTAACGCGGCAGAAACCGAAACGATGCGCGGGGATTGGCCAATAGTCAAATAACATACAAAAACAAGCGAACACGGACGTAGTAAGCACTGAACCACTTGACGGCTGCTGACATAAGCCATTGGAATGTCTCCAGAGTATCACGGCGTAGTTAACGTCACTCCTTCTCCTTACCTTATCGGACCCTACCATTGCCTTGACTATGAATCCGTCGTGCGCCGGGGGTTGCCGTTCAGAGCACGCGTTCTTTTAACATGAACATGTCGTGAAACTAGGATCAACCATATCTTTCTAGTCTCATCTTTTGCTAGGGAGGTCTCTGACTAAGAATAGCTACTATCATCATCTTCTCCAATCCCTATTTCAAACCTGGAATAATATATAGCAACCAAAAACCAACCACTCTACCAAAAACATTGTGGTGATCCAATTTCTTCCAATTGTTTGTTCTAATCAAAAGAAGAGAATCTTAATCAACCCCCAGGAGGGATTAGTTCAGAAAAAAGCGAAACAATTGGATCGAATTGGTCGTCGATGAAGACGGTATAAATCTTGGACCGGGTTCTCCTCATCCTTGGTGGAGCGAGTAGGGGGTCGATATCTCTCACCTGTTCTTTTGACGAGACCAGATAATACGAACAAAACAACCTGCGAAGTCAGGCGTAACATTATTACTTAATGGAAAGCAAAAGCGACGACTTAGAAACACGAATGTCATACGATACGGCAAGCGAATTAAGAATCACCCACTGCACACTGACACGCATAAATTAAGAGGCAGGATATATCATGTGAAATTACTCGATCGATGCAATTAACGTCGAGTGAGTGTTGTTCATATAGTGTCGGGGTTTGGTTTTGATTCAGCCAGAAAGAGTTTTGTGGGATGAGGGAGGGAAGAAAGAATAGAATAGAAGAAAAAGGGTAATTACTGGGAAGAAGTTTCCCTTGTAGAAGAAGCCATATGGTACGCGTGAACCCCACCATCCCCCCACCAACTTTCCATTTTGTCCATTTGAGTAATTCCATGCACGTAACTTATTTCGATCGATAGTTTTTCTTTTTCTTTGCCGGCGGATAGGAATGGGTAGGGGGTGGGGAGAGGGGGGGGGGGGGGGAAATTCATATCACAACTTACTTACCACACCTATATATATATATAAGTACCATATTATATCAAACCTATGCTTCCAGAAGCGCCCTAGTGATTTAACCCAATTATTAACACGATGTTGTGACGGAGAAGAGATCCAACCCTAAATCAATATAATCATATGTATATTTTATATATCAGGGTTGATTTCCGACAAAGTCTTCTGACGATAAGTTGGGTCCCGTCCAGTCCGGATTCCACGAGTGTCGGACCGACCCGTTGGAATCGAGTATCACGAAACTCGTTACTTTGGTTGGGAGTGCTGCTTTCCTCTCGTTCAATCAGTGTCATCGAAAAAGGTCATCCACAAGCGGAGACTTCTGTCATCAAGAAGACTTGGGATGCGGAAGCGGGCTAACGTACGTGCACGTAACGTTACGTAGTAAAATTTACTAACTTTTTTAGTAAATTTTGTACTAAACAGTGACCATTTTTTTAGTAAAATTGTTAGTAATCGGATACTAACGGGGTTAGTAAATTTCATTAGTAATTTACTAACCCCGTTAGTACCCGATTACTAACGTTACTAACCCCGTTAATATCCGATTACTAACGTTAACTAACCCGTTAGTATCCGATTACTAACGTTACTAACCCCGTTCGTATCCGATTACTACCGATTTTACGAACGGAGTGGAGTAACGTTAGTAATCGGATACTAACGGGGTTCGTAACGTTAGTAATCGGATACTAACGGGGTTCGTAACGTTAGTAATCGGATACTAACGGGGTTAATAAATTATTAATGAGATTTACTAACCCCGTTAGTATCTGATTACTAACAATTTGCCTAAAAAAATCACTGTTCAAGTTTAGTAAAAATTACTAATTAGATTTGTAAAAGTTCGAAACTTTTAGTAATGATTTAGTAAAATTGTTCGTAAATCTCCGCTAGGTTTAGTAACGCGTTACTAAATAGTTTAGTAATTTACTAAACTTAACAGTGAACTCCGAACCTAATTACTAACCTTTGGCTGGTGTGAAATTACGTAAATGCCCCCGTTCGTTTTTACTAAATGGTTTACTAACCTAGTTAGTAACCCATCGTTTTGCTTTTGCGCTCGTCGTTGCCATACGAACGTCCTCCCTTCCGACCCTCCCCTCCGACCCATACTAACGGGGTTAGTAAATCTCATTAGTAATTTACTAACCCCGTTAGTATCCGATTACTAACGTTACGAACCCCGTTAGTATTCCGATTACTAATGTTACGAACCCCGTTAGTATCCGATTACTAACGTTACTAACCCGTTAGTATCCGAATTTTAAGGTTACTAACCCGTTCGTATCCGATTACTACCGATTTTACGAATCAAGACAGATTTTTTAGTAAAAATGTTAGTAATCGGATACTAACGGGGTTAGTAACGTTAGTAATCGGATTACTAACGGGGTTAGTAAGTTAGTAATCGGGTTACTATCGGGGTTAGTAAATTACTAATGAAATGGGGGTTAGTAACGTTAGTAATCGGGTACTAACGGTGTTAGTAAATTACTAATGAAATTTACTAACCCCGTTAGTATCCGATTACTAACAATTTTACTAAAAAAAATGGTCACTGTTTAGTAGAATTTACTAAAAAAGTTAGTAAACTTTTACTAACGATTGATGGAAATTTAGTAAACTACGTAACGTTAGTGCACGTAACGTTAGCCGCTTCCCTTGGGATGCATCTTTTTTTCATTAAAAATCGATTATTCAAAAACGATTTTTTCTCAAATTTTTCGAACGAACACCAATTTAAAAGTCTTAATTAAGGTATTTTATAACTTGGAATCCCGAAGAAAGCTCGAAGACTTGGCTCACCATTGTTTGTCTCATGTTTATTAATATTGATACCGACAGAGGGAAATGCGGAATCAAACTGGACATCAAAGCCCACGTAAGGACCGGCCTTTTTGAGTTTCTTTTATTACCACAACGCGGGCCTCAAAAATCTCTTCTCTTGTCCTCGTCCCATGGCTTTCGGCCTGACTCACGTTCCTTGTCCCGACATTCTCCAATTCCTGTCCTCTCTTCCCTGTCTTCTCGGCTGCTGTTTCTTTTCCTTTCTTTCTTTCTTTTTGGTTGTTCCTTCATTGTTTAACCAATCCTCCCTCCTCAACGTTGAGGGGCTTAATAAAAAACGAATCACCATCGCCCTCCAACGAATTTCGAATAATATGATAGTCGGCGGTGCACGGAAGGCGTGATGCTAGAAAACGCCATGCGCTTGACCTCTCCCTTCATTGCTCTCGCCAGCACCGATGAGATTTGAAGGGCCCTTCGATATTAGGAATAAGGAGGGGAAAGAATATGGAGGATCTCGCGGCGGTCCTCGTGATCACGATGTTGATCGCTGGTGCTGATGCCAAGACGGATTCTCCTGACGGTGAGTTCCTTTCCTCCATGTATCCGCCTTCCTCTGTTGATAGTAAGTCGATATGCGATGTTGGCATCATGGCGTCCGATGGGGGTAATAAAAATGGATCGGACCAACGACTTACCTCGGCTGTGATTTATGTGACGATTTTTTGAAACGCTGCCTAATGCAGTATCTGCGCTAAAACGTGATGTAACAGCAGCTGAATTCCCCGGTTCTAAGCTGACAGGGTGGCAGATTCCAGCGGCGGCGACCCAGCATGTGGGGACCAAATCGGTATGGCATCGAATGCTCGTGGATCTTTTCCCATAACTAAAAATGTAAGGGCATCTCACCTCATCCAAAATGCATTGAGTTCCTCTTTCATGGATAGAGCAGGCATGAGATAGCTAGTATGGAGCTGTATTGATAACCCGCTTACAGAGATTGTCCCTATCCGTGACAGCAAAAATTGGATGGGCCTCGACCTCTGATCACGGATCAGTGGTGTTACCCGCTATCGAGTTTGACATCCGTTAACCTTTTTGTGAGGATAAGAGACAAACATTTCAACATATGCCGGGCGGATGTTTGCCTCCGCAATGTTTCTGTTAGAATTCTAATGCCTTGCGTTTACTTTGTGATAAGTTATAGTGACCATGAGTGAGAACAAACACAAATGGGCGAGATTCCGTTACCAGCTGCCCCCGCATGGCCGTTCATATGTAAGTGTCCTCAAATTCGGTCGTTTACAGGGATTGCCACAATACTACCATATTTGGTGGTTACTCGAGCATAATCTGGCTATCTCGCATTAAGAAGTGGATATTTTTGCTTATCTTGGCCAGATGATCTTTCTGACGAACCAAATTCATCACCGGCAACGTGCCATATTCGATATTTTCCCAGATGACGGTTCTCAATTTCCTGTGAGTATCTCACTCCAAAACCTTGGGACATTATTGTGCCATTCCCTTATCTACTTTTGTTTTTACAGGAAACACTCCGGACTAATCAGCTCAAGGGCCAACGTGATCGACCCATGTTCCGGAAAACTCTCTAAAACTGCAAACTTTGTAAGTGGCTATACATCTTTCCTGTGATTGGCGATGAATTTGTAAACACTTCCGTTTACAAACTAAACTGGGGGCGCGCTAATTGCTTTTCACACACAGAAGATCTTTCATCCAATTGAGTTTATCGGGAAATTTTGCCTCAGATGTCTTCGTATCACTGTCCAGCCCTCAGCAAACCTGTAAGGCTTCCAGGGGGACGCCCCGGAATTATTTCCTTACCTCATGCTATGTTTTGACTCGAGGACCGTCTCTGTTTTAGTGTGATTAAAGACGTTTGCTAGAAAAATGTATTCACGGGAAACGATAAAGTGTCACATCGCATAAGCTCTAAAAACGTTAAATGACCTGTAAAGCAGATTGCGGTTCATTTTCATTACAGCAACTCATTTCGTTCACACGCCGATATTATGTTATCATGGTTTTTTTTTTTTTGTTTCTTTTTTGGCTTTTGATTGTATATATCCCCCCTTGCAAGATGTAAACTGAGGAATGTCTGCGGGATTAACCATTCTTCAACTGGCTGGAATCCCACATGCACTCTGGAAGAAGATCCATAAACTCAAGTTGGTTCATCTTATTGTTGGTCCTATGGGAAATCTCTTGATTTCCTATGCTGACTCTTGCTTTCACCATGAAGTCCGGAACCGGGAATTCTTGGTCATCTGGCCCTGCTACCGCCGAGGTTCTGAAGAACGCCGGATTCGGTGGCGGGGCATTGGAAACTCCTTGGGTGTGATAGTGCAGTTTGCTAATTACGCATAATCATCTTGTCGGTGTTGGATGGCAGACATGCACCTTGTGAATCACCCTTTTCACGAAGAAAATCTTCTTACCCCCCATCTTCACATTTTCTAGACGAAGAAGAAAGGGCCTCCACCGCGGGAGACAATTCACTCCCCTATCGTCACTAGAGAGTGACCCCATGACTTGATGCCCGCGCCACGTAAGAGCTATCAAAGGTACGCACCAGTCCTTCTAGACTCATCAACATGTGAATAAATATCTGCTTATGGTCTCATCTCTTTCTTGCAAACAGATCGCGACCCTGCAAGTTTGTCTGGTGTCGATAGATATGAAGGGTTTGCAAAATTCAACCTTATAATCGGCATTAGGAAATCTTTGTGATTGATACAAAAGAGTTCCTAGTCATGACAGCGATCGTGATCGCTAGCCGGATTTTGAAATGCGAGGAAGAAGCACCTCCTTCCGATCCGTGTCTTAACGCATTGGCAGACCTGCAGGAGCGCCACCACACAGCATAATTTGCGACCGGGATGGCTCATCCGGGGATGGGAACTATCGGAATGAGTTTACAATGGCGAACATACGCGGATGGTAAAGGTTACATGTTCTCGGGTTGGAAGTTTGACCAAGTACGTGCTACGTGTTGCCATCAAGCCTCAAACAGTTCCCGTTCTCTATTCAGGTCCCCTGCGTCGGTTAAAAAGATCGTGTCGCTCCCTATGTCCAAGGCAGAAAACAGGAAGGAGTTTATCTTGAGATTGTCACCAAGATTCTCGGCATTGCACTCATCCAAAAATCACGGAAATTGTAACAGGTTACTAACTGAGCCCTCGGAGCAGGGCCACAACATGTTGTGATCTATGATATACTTTCAAGGAATGGCACGTCTTCACGGAGTTGCTGCAATTGGTCCGATGACTTTAGCAAAGCCCTTGACTTGGGATATACAAGAGGTAGGATTCGCCCTTGGGACCAGAGCTAAAGCCATCGATGTGAGTTTACCATGATTGTAACCCAGTGCATAATGTTGTAGTCCTGCGGTTGATGAATCCAAGCTTGGTGAAGGATTTCTTCCACGACGGTCTGTTTTCCACTCGTCAATAACGCATAAAAATTAAGTTATAAAGTTTTTTAATATTTTTTCTGGACATGGAATTTAAACCCACGGCTCTCGGACTGTGGTCTAGGGTCCTTCCATCAGGTTTCGAGTCCATCGACAGAATTTGCCAGCACCAGTGCACAACTTTCTATTGAAATTTCGTGCCTTTTGCGTGCTACAAAATCACATTCTTTTCTCTTTTGTTTAACCTCGATACGTGATTTCCAGCGCACGAGTCAGAACCTTGGAGCAGGCATATAATGCCCCATGAGTGTCACAGAAGCCGCTTCAGCCCATACACACAGAAAGAGCGACGTCTCCAGCTTACAGGTGTGAAGTGATGCTGGAGTTTTGCTGACGTGGTCGAATGCCATTCAACAGGTGCGATTACTTCAATTTATGATTGGAGGAATGAAAGAGGAGTTGATATTTGTAACATGTCTCTCGATTCAATTTTTTTTTCTGCCAATCGCTTGTTTTGTTTACGTGAACGACTATCCAGCTCTAAGCAAGACCGGAGCAATGTCTAGTGAGATGGGGCCACCACAGCTCCACGAAATCGATGCTCTGAGAAAGAATGGTTGATCTCGGGCTATTGCGCGGACTCTACCTCCGAAATCGGTCTCCAGATTTGCAGATACCATCGCTCTCTGTGTCGCATCGGTACCTTACTTGCACAAGTGCCATCTCCCCCCTCAACCATAAACAACATCGATCTTAGGCTCTCGTTCTTTTCCTCTCCTGACTAAAGAAGTTTCCCTTGCCAGGCCGGAGCCGGACTTCCGTTACACCGATGTCGGAAGTGGTGGCAGGCTACTGGTGCGGTTGGTTCAGAGGATCAAGGGATATGATGAACCAGAGGAGGGGATGAGATGCCGGGAGCTCAGGTCGCATGAAGATGAATCTTGACTACTAGGAAACTGCGGCATCATGTGTAAGAGAACCAGAATTGGGTAGGAGGAAAGGAAGGATTGCGATGGATTCGTTTTCTACGACCTGTGCTCCCAACTGTTGATGACGAAGCCTCCGGAGCCCGGTGAAAAGTTTCGTTCCACTCGTCTTTGATATGCCCGGGCAGGATGACAAGTTAACGGGGACTATCACCAATCTTTTTACAGTAATTTATCTCCATCTTAATTGTTCTGTCCGTTTAAACATCAGTGAATGTTCGAATATGAAATTAATTATCAAGCAATCACCAAATTCTGAGATAGTAAATCGTAGTTCAAAATAGGATCCGGAATATTTTGAAATCAGTTCTGGAATCTAGCTACCATAAAGATCTCTTCGAAAAAATATATTGGGTAAATTAGCTTACTTAGCATGATTTCTAGATATGTCTCGTTGTGGACGTAAATATGAGAAACTGAAACTTCAAATATTATAATTAATTTTTATAACTATAACCCAGTATATATTTAGCTCATATTTTTAATTAATTTATATCATATTATCATATTTAATTTATACGTACATTATTACACTTTAAGCTCTTGAATGAAAACTTAGACGGAATATTTCATTTCTAGATCTTTTGATGTCGCATTGCTACTTCAACTCTCTCTCATCCCGCAACTCATTAAGGTTCCCCGGCACTGTGAGCAAAGATTAAATTGCTTATACTCATACTAGTATACTTAAGTATACTGAAATTAGATAGCGGAAATCGAAAATAGTATTCAGAACGTAGGCGTGATATGTTTTTTATATGGTACTTTAATGTAGCAAAACGCTCACCGATCGTGGTAATACATAGATTTTAATCTAATCGTCTACCGTACGAACACTTCCGGAAACCCACCTAAATTTGGGAAGACATAAGGAAGAAAATTGCGGAAGAGAAGAGGAGCCACGAAAGGAGTTGTTATTGTTAAGTTCGAGTTTATCAGTTCGTGCTGGTGGAAATAAATAAAATAAACTTTTTAAACTTAAGTAGTAAAAAATATTTTGAGAAAATTTAAAATAACCTTGTCGGGGAGGAAAACGTTTTTAAATATCATATTTCTGGCATAAATCTCAAAATATCTTCTAAAGAGTCACCATTTGTGTGTAATCTTCCAGTAGATTATTCACGTGCGATCAGGATTCACGAACGCGTCGTAGTGAAAGTATGTGTGAGGCCTCTTGGATCCGTATCGTCTCCCAAATCGGCAAGCACTGTTCAAAAACCTCCTCATCACTAGGCTTATACGTGTTTTCTTTTTCGTCTCATTTTTTCTCAATCTCTAACAATCACACCACTCGCCACCGTTAGGTATGTATGCATCCCTCAAAAAAACTTCCTAATAATCATTGTTTACCTGAATCTGCCTAGGGGGAATTGTAAAATGGATTAACAAATGAAAAATCAAATCCCCTTTCCTTATTTGTTTTGTACACGTATAGAAATTTTTGTTTAAAAGAAAAATATGTGATCTTTTATGTCATTTAGTCATAATGAAAATATAATAAAATAATAAATTTTAATCGCAATTTCTTTTAACACACATCTCTTACCAAGTTATCCCTCAGAAATATTAACAAAATTATTATGGGAAATAGTGAATTTTCTGTATAGAGCTTTTTATGTAAATACATCTCTAGCTTACAAATAAAATTGTACCTGAATAATTCCATATTCAATCTTGGTGAATTTAATCTACTGCAGGTATTTCGAATAAATTAATATCTAATTAATTCTGATTCTTAGAAATAATAAAATGATATAATGTTCATATCGACGTGCTCTACGTGCGGATCTCGTAGGTCCTATACACGAAGGTTGTGTAAATCCTTTACACAAACTAAGGGAAACCGCTCTGACCAACAGTTTTGTATGTCTAATAACGTAGTCTAGGTATAATGAATCCTAAGATTATACACACCAATATGCAACCATATTTATTGTGTAATTCAATTTACCCTCTTCATCTAATCGATATCCCATATTAATTTACAGGTTGCAAACTACATCATCACCTAAATTTAATTGTTTTACTTAATTCACCAAGATAGTAATAACACTCACTTTGAATATAATATACTTCATCCTGTGGCCTCTAGGATTTTCGGAGTCACCACATATCTCTATCAAGTGGTTTAGATGTTAACTCTCTTTCACTAATCTAAAAGAGGCATTGTTAAAAAAAAACGATGTTAATATTGACTCAACATTATTATCTCTAACTTTGTCACAATCAAACAAACGTAACTTACTCACAGTCATGCATAGAAACGACTTCCCTGTTTTAAACTACGTCAAAGTGCACAAATTCTTTATGCATAGAATAAATGAAGGTCATCAAGGTCAAGAAAGTTTAATCTACACTCGTTCATAAAGACGGCATTGGCGACCAATGTTTGTTTAATATGTTGTGTATCCTCATTAACTGGAATCATGTTCAGTAACCCCTAATTCTCAGGGTACCCTTAGCGTATAACTTGGATATTATATCCATCGTTCTATCTTGACCTTAGTTATACTCAGCGATGATCTAGATGTCCTTGTCCCTCTAAACATCTAATCACGGATCACAGACTATTTTAGACTTAACATACTCATCTAATCAGTGGGACTTTATCATTAATAATATTACGTGTCAGAAAAGTAAAATAATCAATAACAAATACTCGCATTTATTAATTATTTATCCACAAATACAATATAGTGTATTGATACATAAGTTCACACACAGTTTAGCACTTATTTTTCCTTCTCTAATGATAATACAAAATGGGGAGACATCCGCTGTGTTATCGAGAAGCCTCCGGACACCCGTATATGACCAATGAATTCTCCGCGAAATTTTATCATTATATTCATAAGCTTAATTATAAAATATTTATCTTTTTTACGCTTTTTTTTTCTTAGTCCATAAAATTTGCCTACCTAACAAGATAAATCGGATGATCCTCTAGAAAAATCTACCTACTTAGGAACATAAGGTGAACTCTAAATTTTTGTCCAGGAGATGAGGGTCGGTATTGATCACTAACATTTGATTCATAAGTTAAGTTATAGGTTCTAAAAATAAAAAAATCAGTACACGTTAAGTCCAAGATTAAAACTTTCTGTGTATGAAATTTTCAGATACGACCATATTATTAAATTTATATAATTATGAGAAATAGAAATTATGGTGATCAATAAACAAAGTATACACTTGTGGGTTCGGTAACCGAAAAAATTTTGGGGTAATAAAATAATGGTCAGTATAACTTGTTTTATATGAACCATCCCATCCGGTAGTTGGTTTGCCCGAAGACATGGGAACGTGTGAACACGAGACAGACTTGTTTCATTTATAAAATGTTTTGGTCAATGGTTTGTAATTGTTGGAAAAAGTAAGCCGAAATTAAATTATTAACCTAGAATAAAATACGTACGATCCAGATTTCACCCTCACAATTGTCATGAGACCCAAGACAACGTGCGTATTTTCAAAGTATTTTTGGTGTTAATTGATTATAAGCAACATTCTCAGCATGATTCCTTTTTTGCTTCCTTAAAAAGGATTAAAATTAATCAATAACCTACAAACTATATTCCCTTAACAATTAACGTAGATCATAGGAACTGCGTATTGACCCGGAGTCATCTTAAAAAAATTGTTCATATTCTGCACATTCACTTTAATTATAAAAAAAAATTAAAAATTGATTCTGTCATATCAAAGAAGTAATGTTAATTATTATATCATTCATTAAGTCTCAATTGGAGACTCGTCTCAACATTTTTGGCCTTCTTATAATTATGCAACTCTTCGCCGTTCTTGTCCGAAAGGTGGCAGCTTCCAGTCTTCTGTCTGCAGTATCTATTTCTTCTTTTGGATCTCATCTGTTAGAAATAACAACACTTTCTCTTATGGGCTCCTAAGAATTAGTGGTAGAATCGTTCCTTAGGATTAGTCTAGAAGGCTCCTAAGATTAGTGTAAAAGGTTCTTAAGATTAGTCTAGAAGGTTCTTAAGATAAGAGTAGAAAGTTTGAGGATTTAGTCTAGATAGGTAATTACTAGAAAGGTGGAGAATGAATCCATTTTAAACCCTCCCTATAAATAGGGGTTTATTGGTTCATTTGTAACAAATCCTCAATGAATAGAACGCTTCCTTCTCAAATCATTCCTTCTAACCTCTACATTTGTTATCAGAGCCAGGCCAGGTTGGGGTTCCCTGCGTCAAAGTCCAGCGGAAGTTCTGCCGAAGTCCAGCAGAGAATCTGCCGAAATCTAGTCAGCAAAGGTTTTTGCCCAAAAGTCCAGGAGAGAATCTGCCAAAGTCCAGCGGAGGAACTACCGAAATTTTGTCAAGTAAGCTACAATTTGGTGAATTGCGTTTGCATAGGTCGGGGACCAGGCTACGCTTCCATAGATATAAATTCGGTAAGGCGGAGTTCAATACTGTCAGCATGCTAAAGAATACTAAATAACACATAATTATAGCACGTGGAAGACGTGTATCGGAGTCATATCTCCATGGCCAAGATCTCTGGGAGATCAATTGTGGAAGTGAGACGACCCCATCCTAAAGAGGAGGAAGCCGGCTTTGAGATAAAATGGCGGAGTTAGAGGCAGGGAAGGCCATGTTCGCCATTAAGAATACCATAGAGGAGGAAATGCTTGAGCATAATAAGGTACGCACACTACCCCAAAGGAATTCATTGGGATATATTAGCGACTAGATTCTCAAAGAAGAATGATATGAGGTTACTGGTTACTAGAGAATGAATTGCTGGCAGATAGACAAGGAGATTTAGGAATTAATCAATTCTTTACAAAGGTAAAGTCAATCTGTTCGGAGATATCACGTTAGACCCAGAATCCAAGATTAGCGATGATAGAATGAGGATGATAATTATTCATGGGTTAAGACCGGAGTAATCGAGAATTTATTGCGGCTGTTCAAGGATGGCCCACAGCCGCCGTCCTTTAGAGGATTTAGAAAAGATTTACTAGCTAATCAGAAAGACGCTGGCAAAATAGTATGCGGGTGTAACTTTGAAACATGACGAAAGAAGCGTTATACAGTAACAAGGGAAGAAAATATAAAGGGTTTGTGCTAAAGATGGTGATAGAAGCTTCCCTCGATGGTGGTAAAAATGGTCGACAGTGAGTATCAAAATCATATTCAACCACAAGAACAAAGGAGACAAGGAAGGGCCAACTCAACAGACAAGAAGTCGGAATGCTTTAATTGTGGGTAAGAAGAGTAATTACGCCCGAGATTGCCTGGTTCAAAGAAGAATAATGTAGAAGAAAATACTGCCACATAAAGAAAATCAAGACGAAAATATGAATCAGAAGAAGAATGGAATCTAGAAGCATCCCTCGCCTTGGCTAGATGAAAAGCAGCCGTCAGAAGAACCAGGCTCTTACAGTGGTTCATCAATAACTCTGTGGACTATACAGAAAATTGGATTTTTGACTCTTGGTGCTCCAACCATATGACGGTGGATCAAAGAGAAGTTGCAAGAGTTGTTGGAATACAAATGGACCAGCGAGTCGTCCGTCACCGCCAACCTACTCTAGACTGCCCATCCGCCCATGTCGGGTAGACTATTAAAGCCCACCGATGACAGTTCCAGCAAGGTTTCACAACTACAAGGAGTCTACCATGGTTTCCTGGAATAAAGAAGAATCTTTTGTCATTAGCCTCAACCTAACCGGCCTCATGCAACTTCTGTGGTGTTTGGGCCAGAAGATGTGAAGGTTTACCGTGAGTTGAAGTTTTCAGGGACACCGTTTAATGGAAGGGCGGAAGGTCAACTCTATCTACTACGTCATGGTCTGCAGAAACTAGCATACGTATATAAAGTGAAGAATAAACGCGACAGCGTATCTCTGTCCATGAGAGGCTTGGGCACAGGTTGGCTACCAAAGTTGAAGGTAATGATGAACAAGGAGATTGTTGAAGGACCTTCCGCAATTGGAAGTGAATGTCTACAATATTTTTTCAGGCTGTCAGTATGGTAAATCACACCAGCTACCGTATGAAGAGTCCCTAGTAACAAGGGCAGAGGAACCACTCCAGCTAATCAACTCCGATTTGTTTCGGGTCCGGATAGTGGAAGCATCTCATCAGTTGTGTGGCTGCAAATACATGGATGAATCTTCATTGATGACTACTCCAGGTAAATCTGGGGTAGACTTAATGAAGGAGAAGTCAGAAGTCCTACAAAAATTCAGAGAGTTCAAGATCAAGAGGCTTAGAGCGATGTTGCAGACAAAGGTGAAGTGCCTACGTACTGACAATGGGGGAGGGGGTAATATACCTCTAGGGAGTTTGCAGAATACCTAAAAGAGAACAAGATAAGACGACAGTTGACTTTTCCCCACATGCCCCAACAGAATGGTGTGGGCAGAAAGAAAGAACAGACCCAGCATTTTGAAGAAGTATGCATTTATATGTTGCCATGCCAGAAAATGTCCCAGGAAGATATTGGGCAGAGTGCATGAAGAACAGCTGCAGATGTTGCAAATAGGCTACCGCAAGCCCGCGCTTGACTTCAAGACACCATTCGAGCTACTACGGAATATGAAGCCAACAGTGATCCACTTTCGAGTCATTTGGGATGTGTTTGCTATGTGTTTATCCCTAACCACCTACCCGAAGTAAGTTCGATAAGAAGGGCGACCAAGTATATCTTCGTAGGATATAACACAGAGAGAAAAGGATGGAGAAGCTGCGATTCTATTTATCTAACAAGTGCACCCGTAACAAGGAACGTCGTCTGCGACTGAATCAACTTCCTGGTGGGTGCCTTCAAAGGAACCAGAAGAATAAGCTCAATTGAAGCAGGGGGAGCAAGTAACCCTAAAACCAACCATTAAGGAGACTGATGAAGAGGCCCACAATAACAGGGAACAAATGGACATAGAAGAAGAGAGGTCTTGGCAAACAGGAGAGTGTACCAGAGGTCATTCGAAGAAAATGTAATGGAAGAAGACACTGGTTATAGGGGACGACACCACTCGAGGAGGTTCCACAAGGCTACGAAAGACCTCCAACAAGATACATATATGCATCACTTGCAAGAAGACGTTGATCCCACAAGAGCCATAAATCTACGAAGAAGCATCAAAGCGATAAGGTATTGGCAAAAGACAGAGAGTGAAGAGATTCGAGCATTGGAAGAACACCAAACTTGTGATTTGGTTCCAAAGCCTAGCGAGGTAGGACCCATATCCTGCACAATGGGTCTATAAGGTGAAAACTCGCACAGGATTTTTTTCATCGTGGAGATATACAAGGCTCGTCTCGTCCGCTTCGAGGAACTCTCAACAGTATGGCTTGGACTACGACGAGACCTTCAGTCCCAGTGCGTCGAAGATAACAACTGTCAGAGTATCTTACTCGCCTTAGCAGCAAGTAAAGTCCTTTAAACTCTGGCAGATGGACTGTGAAGAATGCATTCCTTCCTACATGGAGAGTATAAGACAAAGCAATTGCTATATGGAACAACCTCAGGGGTTTGCAGATAAGAATCGTTCCGGGGGAACATAGGTATGCAAAACTAAGGAAAGCACTAATACGGACTGAAGCAGGCTCCAAGAGCTTGGTACGGCAAGATGTGCGGAGTTCTTAGTGCAGAGTGGATATACTCTCGCTATCACCGACTCAACTCCCCAAGCCTCTTCGTCAAATGTCAAAGAAGAGAAAATTACAATTAGTACTATGTGAACAGTGATCGATCTCCAGCATCACAGGAGATAATGACAATGAGATCAAACCAGATCAAGGAAAATCTCTCAGTGCGCTTCCATACTGAAGGAGCATGTGAGAACTCAATCACTTTTCTGGGATTTAGAAGTTGACCGCACTCCAGAAGGCTTGTTTTTATGGGGAGAAATATGGCAAGGGAGCTTGCTTAAGAAATAGGGTGATGTTAGAGTTCAAGTCCGATATCAATCACCTATCGTATGTTCAACGCTAAGCTTAGTGCGTAA
Source organism: Melastoma dodecandrum (assembly GCA_029817715.1). Lineage (NCBI taxonomy): Eukaryota > Viridiplantae > Streptophyta > Magnoliopsida > Myrtales > Melastomataceae > Melastoma > Melastoma dodecandrum. The sequence goes on from JARUPY010000096.1 coordinate 86,717, forward strand.
TGAAGGCAAGGATCTTGAAGAGCCACACAATATACCGTCAGCTGGTTGGCAGTCTGACCTACCAGACACATACAAGACCGGACATCTCTTATGCAGTCAGCTTGGTGAGTAGGTTTATGCAAACTCCAAAGAAGCCTCACCTCGAAGCAGTTTGGCGAATTCTGAGATATATTAAGGGTACATTAAATTATGGGGTGCTGTATGAAAGAGAAGGGGATTGCAGAGTTGTCAGATACTGTGATGCTGATTATGCTGGTGACCGTGATACCAGAAGATCAACGACAGGATACGTCTTCAGTATTGCAGGGGGAGTAGTATCATGGTGCAGTAAGCGACAACCAACAGTTTCACTCTCAACGACACAAGCGGAATATAGAGCTGCTACAACCGCAACACAAGAACCTATTTGGCTAATGCAACTCATGCAAGATCTTCACCAACAAACTGACGATGGAGTTCTTCTATCATGCACAACCATTCAGCGATCCAACTAGCAGACAATCCAGTGTTTCATGCACGAACTAAGCACGTAGAAGTCCACTATCACTTCTTACGAGAGAAGGTGTTACAAGGAGACATCAAGCTACAATCAAGGTTGTCAAAATCGAGATTTTACGCGGGATCGGGAGAGGGTTGTAAGATCGTAACTCGCGGGATCGTAAGTAAAATCGGAAGAGTTTACAAAATTATAATTTGAATACTTTCAGAATAAGGTGCCACGGTCATCAAACATCAAGCACCTTAAGGTGCCATTGTCAACAAACAATTGTCCTAATATCATGATAAGGCCTCGATTCCAAAAAATACGTTTTTAAGTTCGGGAACCCAAAAAATTTCTTTTAATCCCAATCTTGCTTGACGAATCTCACGAATAGCCAACAATAATCTAAACTCAAGAAGTCGTCACGTGGCTAATCACAACCCACTAATTAAATGCCCAGATAAATTTTGTAGTCTTGCTTAACCCATTGTGGCATTGTGTGTTCTCTAATGGTAGAGGATTGGGGCATCCCACGAGCAGCTTGATGGGTTCAATGAGGTATATTACTCCATGCTGCTGAACACAGGACAAGTCAAGAAGGGTGAGATGACCTTACCTTTATCTGTGGTGATTTCCTCACGGCTGTTGCTCAACACATATTTATAGATTTCTAAAATCACAGCCACGGAAGCAATCGAGAAACGGGTGAAGAAGACTGATGCCAGCCCTTTTCTGTGGCACTTGCTGGTGAGCAAGCAATACTCCATACGCCATGTTGCCATGGCGTTGGAGGAAAGCAGCAGTGGGATCCTCCTCATCCTTCCCTGACCACCGGAGGAAAATCGTGACAGCCGCAGCAGAAACCATTAACAGAAAGCACGTCAGAAATGCCACTAAGAAACCCAACGTGGCGATCCGATCAGGCGGGCCGGGGCGTTGAAGGACCCAACGTGGAGAGGTGGTCACGGAAGAGGCCGCAATGCTAGGGGCAGAGGGTG
>JARUPY010000563.1:0-87930 GCA_029817715.1 Melastoma dodecandrum
ATATCTTCGTCGAACAAGTCATTAGTGAAATCAAGAAATAATAAGGATCGTATCTATAGGAGAATCACATTTATAGGATAACAATAATACTTGATTTTTTTTTACAATTCATAATTATTATTTTAATTAATTACTAAATATAATATCTTAAAATCTATTTTTAACAATATTTATTCTTATTATATTTTTTTCTTTTAACACCACAGCAAACTTCCTAAATTTACAAATCAAAAATCTAAATTTCTACACTATTTCTATCAAACTCTTCCTTAAAAAAAATACAATCCCTCAATAATAAACAATTTATCATTTAACTCATATTTTTTCTTTATTTTTACAACTTCTTACACTATCAACGCATATCAAAAACCTTTGTCAAACCCTACTTTTTTATGTCAAAAAATATCTTTCATCATAAAATTAAAATAATCCTAATCATCCACAAAAAAACATCACACATAAAAAAAGCCATCTTATCATAAATCAACTAAAAACTAAAATAAAAATATCTTTAAGCAAGCGAACTCTCTCACACATAATCACAAATCATTTTATATATTCAAAACATAACTCCAATTAATATAATAATATTCTCTCCAATCATTTTGCTGTTTTTTTATAAACATAATTTCAGATCATCTATATTCAAAAAATGCCATTTTATTATAAAGTTAAATTTTCACATATATATTATTTTCTCCACTGTCCAATTAAGCAATTTTTTTTTATTTTTTTTAAATCATGTCCAAAATACCAACATCTTTCTCCAAAAACAGACACCACACACCACTTCACAAAAATCATCTTTTCATTCCAATAATTCCAAAACATTTAAGAATAATTGATAATCTCTTTTAACTCAACTAATTATATATTCTATGTGATTATCCTCCTCTTTTTATTTTAATATCCCTGTGTTGAATATTTTATTTTTTTTTTTGTTGTCTTAGGCAATTTCTTATTCAATAATATTTCCTACTTATTTGCATAAGTCTAACTCTCTCTTGACCCAATTTTATAATCCAATACTCCATACCAACTAAACCCCCAACCAATATCGTTAGGTGATTTATTAATAATTCGGTCCAAAAATCTAATAACGTATATATATAGAATATGTCATATGTTACTTTGATGTGTGTTTTAAGTGTGTTCCAATTAATATATTCGATCGCGGCCTAATGTGATTATTTTGTATAATACACAAATGAAGTTTCTTAATCCTAAATAGTCATTATTCCATCCGTGAATGGTAAATTTTATTGTGTATAATAATCATTAAATCATATATACTTTGAGGGTAGATCCTTTTAAAACACTCAAATTTCAAAACCCCCTAAATCAAAACAACTCTTTCCAAACACATTCCAAATCCCCTTAAAATACCAACTTCCAACCTTTTTCAAAACTCAAATCCATCATCTTATAACCCCCAAACTATTCATTTTTTCACTCAATTACAAATACAATACCACCCTAACATAACCATATCACTCCCATTCTAACTTTAACTAACTTTACATAACCACCACCTCAAATTAATCCAAAAATCCCCCCTAATTCACCTACCCACACTAAAAACCCCCAATCTCCAAATCACATATTCTTACAACCACAACAATACCCTATTCATATACCATACCTACAAAATTCAAACAATCAAATCACCACCCCACATCTTAAATTCTCCACATCCACTCATATCTTTCTACTCAACCCCAAAAATTAAACATAATCCCCCAAAATTAACCTCAATTAATACACCAACAAAAAACTCCCTCCACACAAACTACCCCCCATAACAATAGCTCAAGAACTCTCCCACCAATAACACCCCCCCTAACCACACTCCCAAAAAAACCCCCATAACTTGGTTTAATTTAATTTTAGAATAATAACCAACAACACACCTAATCCTCCACCCCCGTGTCTACTACCATACACACACTCATGCATGAGCATATACTACGATCCACCACTATAGATATATCTCCGTGGGTTATTCTAGACTCCCAACTCCACCCCACACACCCAAACCAAACCAACACATCAATCACAAACAATCACACTCACCACTTACGGAGCATTGGGACTAGATTAAGTAGAACCATGTACCTTCCTACTCACACAAAGCTTCTATACTTTGTGTGTGTGGTTATTGCTACCATCACCCACCCCCCACCCCCCCCCCAACCTATAGAGCTGATTCGTATTTAGTTTACTTATTTTCCCACAATCCCGTAATATACAGCTATCTATAGGAGTATTAATACCCACGACACACACACAACTTCTACACTCTCTAGATATATGACACACACAACCTAATCCCTCTCCCCAATTCACCCAAAATCACCAACCTCATTAACAAATTTATTTAAATCCCCCCCACCCTCTCATTACATTTATTTACTCTCCTACTTCTCACCCAATCTTTTGGTGTTAAATCACCCCCAACAAACACTACACTGTGTTTTATGAACATCTAAACAAACCCTCCTAACACTCTATATATGCTTTTTACTTTGATAATTTGTGTGTTCATATAGATTGTATTTTTTGTAATCATTCACACACCATTAGAGCTTAATAATACATATCCTACCATCAAACTCTCCTCCACCTCACTCAGGAATCTTGTGTAGCTATGTGTGTCACCCCTCATTCCATAAAAACCATCACCCATCTGATACTCTCTCTCTTAAACTTCCCTCATTTCATATTTATGAGATGATATATATAGATAGAGATAGAGATTTACTCCATCCATCACCCAAGACAACGACACTAGATACTGTGTCTCGCCTCGGAGGAATGGGGTGACTACCTTCCCACCCACATGATTGTCCTTCCTGATCCATTGATGATATTCAATCGTGTGTGTGCGCATAGATAATATCAGACTGTGTCGGGTCGTTCAGGAGATGATCGATTTTCATATAATTTACCACACCCCTTTTCAACTCCTCATTCCTATCCCTACCCCATATTAACCAAACCATCACAAGGACATCACAGCAAGTCTCTCACAGGCACAAGTGTCTACTCGCACCTTATATCTGTGTCATATATGTGTGTGTGTGTGTGTAGTATCCAATCCCCCCCCCCCATAAAGCTCATTCTTCTTTCCATCCAACTTAGAGAATACCCAACCCATCCGCCTGGGGCGGTGAATTGGTTTTAGTGTTGGTGTGGCTGTTTTGGTATGCGCGGCGTTGAGGGTAAACGTGAGGTTCACTCCGAGGCGTTGTGTGTAGTGTTTTTTGGTTTTTAGGATCTTTTGTTAGGAGGTTGTGAAGTTGTTTGCGGTATTGGTGGTGAGATTGTTAATGACGCTTGTGCGGATGACTCAGGTCGCGTTAAACTATTTTTTTTAGATATTATAGAGTACAGGGTGTTAGATATATTGTGGAGGGCTGGAGGTCTGAGGAGAGGGGTGTTAGGGGTGGACGTGGGGTCGGGGTTCGGTGTAGGTGTGGGGTGGGTACATGGGAATTAGGGGATTAGGAGTTGTGGGTTCGCGCGCTATCCTAACAGCTTCTTCTTCTCAATCTCTAATCGGCTGTGTGCATTGTTCCAGCAGTGTGGTGTGTGTGTGTGCGAGACGTTGACTCCTCAAGAGAGAGATGCTGTGTGGAGAGAGAGCTTCCGATAGATGAGGTGAGGGCGCTGTCTGCGCGTGTGTGCTAGCCGTGGCGTGTGTGTTGTGTGTGTCTGCTATTCCCTCCATTCTCGAGAGCTCTCGCTATCAGACAATCACGGTGGTAGTAGTAGTTATGGGAGAGCTGAGGTGTGTGTGTGTGATGTCTTCTCTCACACAACTTCTTTACGGACACCAGTGGACCTCTCGGTCGAGGGTATGTTTTCTTGTGTGTGTGTCGCGCGCTCATGATGTAGGAATCGGTTATCTCGTGCGGAGGATGAATGTTGAACTCTTCGCGCGCACTACTCTACCAAAACTCAATCCACAAAATAAGCACCGTACTACAAATATTAAATCGCCTTGAACCGCGAGACGATACGGAGTGGTGTGGTGAGGTTGAGAGTTAATGTGTCAAGTAGCATACTGGCTCGAGACTGGTCTAGTTCGACCTTGTCAAACAAGCTGAACACCCCATGTCATCATCCGACTCCTCAGCTGGCTCTTCCTTCTTTTCTTCTTCCCCAGCCGCAGCCGCAGGAGCACCCCAGGAGTCACCACCTGCTGCCGGAGGCAGCAGCAACAGCAAACTTGCTGGGATACTACAAGAAAAGATGGCCCAGGAAAAATACATCAGTGAAGAGACCAACAAATCAAAACATTTAAAAGTATTTACAAATTGTTAACAGACGGCGGGTGATGTTGGACCTTCAGGTACTCCTTCACTTTCTCTGCATGTGGGAAGGAATAGTCAGTTTCAAACAGCAATTGCCAGAACGTTCTTGTAGGCGCTTTGATGAACATGTGTGGCGCAGCTGCAAAAGGTAGGGTTAAGACACAGCCAGAAGATAGAAGCAAGTAACCATGGAGACACCGATATGCGAAATTTTCCAGAATGTCATCCTCAGTGAGGTCCAGAACCTCAAGGACTGAAAACAGAACCCCTTGTCATTAACACGAGACTGCCACAATTAGAACCATAAGAGAAGGGCCTTAGTTCCAAGCTTGGCAAGAAGGGCAGCCTCTGAAGAGCCCACTTTGTCTCCCCTTCTTTATCAGCTCGACAGGAGGGATAATTTCCAACACGTACCCTTAGTTGATCTTCGTAGGGATGTTGAGAACCTAAAAATTATAACATGGCCAATAAGAACATTGGCAGTCATCACTGGTAACATTTTAACAGTCAGAATACAAAATTAACCCATTACTTAACCTTGGAAGACAAGAAGTCTGCGAGGGGTCGAGTCCCAGTGTTGCCAGGCCGGGACAACCACATCAATGGGAGCTATCAATCCCACAACGAGCAGGATGCTCCAACCTGCAAAAGGAAGAATTGTCAAGCCGAAAGAGCGGATAATGAAAAAAAAAACTGACAGGTGCCTGTTTGGTTACAAAACTTGCAGTATATTAAAGACAAAATATGGTCAATAAAACACGACTCACAGATCGTCAAGAATTAAGGCAAAGAAGGTATCATGAAGTGATAAAAATTTTGACAGTAAGCAGCCAAAGGGGTGGACAGATAATCATATGCAAAATAGCTTCACTTTTCAAGAGACACAGGAAACTGTACCACTATAACAATTAGCACTTGAACCTAATGAGCCAATACAAATCTACCACAAGCAGATTTGAAACCCACCAACTTCAGGATAGGTATCCAGCACAAAAACCACTAACATGGAAAAAAAAACCTTTCTATCCTCTTTCAATACTTGAGATGACCTTCTTAGAATGGAAATAAGGAGAAAATGATTTCTGCTTCCAAAACTCAGTTCGTCCTGTGACCTAGCGTGTTAAAATTGACAGCATCTCAGCCTCGCCAAACATCAACCCATCAAGTGGGATCCCTTTAACCTCAGATGATTCAGGTGGCAATAAAAGTAAAATCAACTAAAGAACTCCTAATCATAACAACAAATTAAAACCATCAGGTAATGGAGTCTCACCTTGTACTTGGCAACTTCCTCGCTGACTTCCTTCCAGGTCACCCTTGGGTGAAAGATCAAGACCAACGTTACCCTAGAAAACGCGTCAACAACACAAGTCATCAAATACACCATAAAATAGACGAATTCCAAAAAAAATTACGGGCGACGATGAGAAACGCTACCTACAACCTGGAGGAGGGGGGATGAGGTTGAGGTAAGCCGTGTTACCACGGTCTTCTCGGAGTTGTATCCTGTATGGACCTCCCTTCATCATGGTGTTTCTTCCCCATGAGGATGATCGAATCGCCCCTCAATCCCCTCCTGATGTTCTGGAGCTGATTTCGACCGGACGTTGTTCCGCTGCCACGATTTACCGGATCTGGCTATACTCGTCCAGCAGACTGCACAGCTTGCCATCGTAACGCCACCTTCTTCTCAGCCTTAGAGTGTTTTTCGGCGCCATTTCTAGTAACTATCTCTTTTCAACAAACTATAATATTACTCTATAAACAACAACAAAATGGACCAAAATCCGAGGGCCAAAGACGAATGCTCAGACGACTTCGTCAAGGCGGGTACGGGCGGACAGTACGCCGTCTGCTATTAAGCCTCCCGTTGGAAACAGGGGAATCCGGAGAAAAAGCGGAAACGAGAACGAAAAGACAGCGGGCGGCCGATGAGGTGGAAGACGAAGCAAGTTGGTCATATAGGGATTGGGAGGGGGGGACCTAGAATTCGGACGGTTGCAGAATCCATCTATAGGAACATATCCGACGGTCCTGTCCATCCCGTCAAAGGCATGGCGGCTTTAATTTTTCTGGTGAGCAAGTAACGTAGATGGGCCCGGGGCCCAAAAGGACCTCAGGACAGGAACACCGCCAGATGGGACAAGAGGGAGCAAGCGACAAGACGCACAAACTTCGGCCCTGACGCTCTCTGACATCAGCCATGGGATCGACGTGCAGGGACTCGGACGTCGGTGTTCCGGTCCCTCTCGCAGGACACTGAGGAAGATCGGAGGAGGTGACGGGGGATCTCAGGCCGCGTTTGCGCTCGGGCCGCTCCGCCAGATGGCCAAAAAATAAATAAAATAAAACCACCATGATCGGGTGTTCAACACGGAGGGCGTTTATCAGGGGGGATCGGGTTGTTAGCTATCCACGAGGCTTCTCAAAGATAGATCGGGGCTCTTGCCAAATGTATGTCTTGTGAATCTTTTTCTCTATGCTACTGATTGTTGATTGAGATGCCTTTTCCAGGATTTAGATTTTGAATGTGGATTGACTGTATTTACTTTGGGTTAAGGAGGCTGAGGTATGGTTTATTCTTAATGGAAAACCCTCGTGATAGCTTGTGGTTTTTTCTTCTTGATCTTTCTATTTCGTTTTGGTAATTTATAGATTTTATGGTTGTTGACTATTCATTTTCGAAGTGAGCAATCGTCCATGTTTTTTTTTTTTTTTTCCGGGATTATCCAGCTATAGAGACTACAAACAGCTGACAGTGTTGATCAAGGATGATGTCTACGGCAATAAAATACTGCTTCTCCAGGACCTGCAAGCTATTCAAAACCTGGAAAATGAGTGGGAGAAGGCATGCGGAAGACAGAGCCGTTACTTTACACTGACTGTCTGCGGACAACTTGAAAAGGCTGGACTTATGGGGACTACCCCAAAAAAAAGCCAACTTCAGATGTCCTCGCAACAAGAACTCAAGTTACACATTTTCCTAAAAAACTATTTTATGTTGTGCTGGCTTCATTGAAAAAGCCTTGCCTTCTTGGTAGCTGCCATCTAAAATGTGGATTTGATTTGCATGTTTTCCTTTTTCTTTCCGAGAACATTAAAAGCTCATGAAAGCCAGAATCAAATTGTTTTCTTGTGAATTGCTTCGAAGAAGTCAGAATTCAGTTTAGGCAGCAGGCCAGCCCTATTGGACTAGAGCCACCTCCTCGGTCAACGCCCATTCAACATCAAACAGGGAATTCACAACCAACTGCGTAATCATTTATTCAGGGTGAACAATTATCTGTTGTCCTTTTAGATGGAATCTTTCTTGTTTTTTTTGAGTTTTCTCTAGAGATTTCTATTTTTTCCCTCGATTCTCCTCTTTGTAATGAGCCGTCCAAGGTACAATATATAGGGACCCTTGGGGACTTTCCCACTTGCCTTTGTTGTAATTAATTTTTCTTCCGGATGAATTGGTTTTGCTTAAGTTAGACTCTTTGTCTTCCTAACTTGCTTTCCTTATTCCCGGTTTAACGTAATTGCCCATCACATGGCTCTCGAAGCATGCCTAGGCCCTGTTGAGGTAAATCAAACAGTTTCACATTGTCACTTTTTTTCGTCATCATAAACCGGAATTGAGATGATTTTAGACAAAATCCAAGTTACCTAGTCAAGTAGATTGTCCCTTTCAGAGGTGTCTATTTCACTGTCCCTCCATAAGAATTGCGGGAATAGACAGTTTCCTATTATGATAAGTACTTTGTTGAGTGTTTCTGATCTCATGAAAGAAAGCTTTATTTCTGTCATTGCGCTTCTGCTGCAATTCCAGACGGAGGCTGGTGAGTTTGAAAACACTCCGTCACACCATATGGAGGGGTCCATGTTACAGCAGGTGTGCACCACAACAAGATACTTATGCTCCAATGTAGTGCAACTGGTCTCCATAATGTAGAAATCGACGGGTACAAGAAACTCTGGCGTATTTACGCACTTGGCCTCTATGGTTGCAACAGCAAGGCGACGAGTGGCTATCGGGGTTCGTCTTTTACCTGCATTCTTGTAGTGAATTCTGTTATGCATCAACTAACTCGAGACATTCTTAAGGACATGGAAGTGGAAGGTCCATTGCTTGAGCGAGCGGTATGAACTTTTACTCTGTGCGATGGGGCATCAGTGTTTTCAGCGTAACATTGTTCTTTCTTCTAGTTCACCGCACGTTTCCGTTAGCCGCAGTGATGAACTCCAACTAACTCGTTGAATAGGTATCAGGTATCGACGATAACATGGAGGAATCACTGGCGAACATAGAGGGGCACCCGAAAGAGCACGCTGCTGTAGGCATATCGATCAGATATCCTCGAACAGGTGGCCCATGGTAAAGATATTTGCCATCTTGTTGCTATTCTTGATGATATTTCATCTTCTTTATAGCCCTGATGCTACTTACTGCACCATATCAAATCATTTACATAGAAGAATGCCTGTGTATATCCTCCCAGTATTATAATGGTCCATCCATCCATCCTCCCACATTCTTTCACACTTTTGTTGAACAATGGTGGGGCATTTAGATAATGATGGGCCCGTGCGTTGTAAGTGGGAGGAAAAAAACATTGATTGAGCCCCAAAGAAAATTAGAACGGTGTGGTACTTTGTTGGTTGACTCTGTGTGGAATTCATTATGATTACTCCCCCACTAATCAACAATGTTCGCCGGTCGTTTTTCATGGTACTGTCTCTGATAAATGCTAAGAAAGGATAAAAAGTAAGGGAGAAGAATTTCCAGCGAAGGTAATAAGTAACACAATTATCTCCTTTTTATTAAATTTTAATATCATTTTCCGAGTTTGTGAGTCAATGATGGCCATCTCCAAACTAGGTTTCTTATTCTGAGGATATGGTTCATAAATACGACTGACACGTCGATTTTGGAATTGACCCAAACAAGGTCTCTCTCTCTCTCTCTCTCTCTCTCTCGTTGGGATGTTCATGATGTAACCCAACACGCTGTTCCTTGGGATTATTACTCGAGAAGACCAATGGGAATGGGAGAATGGCATCCCTCCCAGTTCCTTTGTCCTTGAGGGGGAATCTTATCCTTGATTTGTTGTTGAGTTACATGCTATTACTTCGATACCACTTCCGCAAATAGCCATATTACCCATCTATTTTTGTTTTCAAAATTCTCGACTTCGCCTCTCTTCCCATCGACTTCTTACCGATTTTACCATCTGACAAACAAACACAAAACATGTCCTGTCCAAAAAAAATTTTTAAAACAAAAGAAACAGAAACCACAGTGATTGAGCAAAGATAAGTCTACTCTTGATTTTTATTCTTACACGATCTCATCTGCTCTGTCCAAACAGGGTCGAATCAAAATGGAGATCCAATAATTTGATTTTTTATAATAATCATAATTTCCTTTAACCGACAGATCGGAATCATCATTATATGGACCCGGCTAGAATCTTGGGCAAATGTTCAGCCAGAATTTGCAAACACAAAATAAAACGTTCCCAGTTCAGCGACCAGAGCGTTTTGTTGCGTCTCCTTAATGGCGCAAGCCCTGTCATTTGTTATTACAGTAAAAACGTGGTCTGTGTGCCTTCTTTTGGTGACTGGGATGGAAGAGCAGAACACGCCCTCTCTTTTTCGTAGCACTGGCGTTTACCTCCGATTCCCTTTTAAACAGGGGTATGCCGCTTCGTGCAATAAATACTGCGACCTGCAGTCGTATTAATACTTTCTTATATGATTTGGGGGCAGGGGCCTTATTGGCTTCGAAAGTGTAGTGAGTGTGCGGTGGTATCGAAGATGTTTAGCGTAAGGAGCAAGCCGAGGATGGTCATGGTATCGAGCCTTCGTGGTGGAGGGTGTGGTAAAGGAGAGGGGAGACGAGGATGAGAGCGATTCATGGGGTCGGGCTTAAGAGCCTCCTCTGGCACGGGGGAGTTCTGTTTACGATAGCTGGTTTAGCTGCGCATCGGAATCAGGTGGCCGAGGGGAGGGAGGGCTCGATCATTCAAACCGGGGGCGGGTGGGGAAGAAGTGAGTGTACAAATTGTATAGCTGATATTCTCTTTTTTATTTTCTGGTCCGCAGGTTGGCGCAGGTTCTGTTGACTCGCTGCCTTACTCGTTCTCGCAACTAGGGGATGATATCGGGGATAGTCATGCAGGGTCTTCTATGGATTTCTGGGGATGTTGGACTGCTATATCTCATCAGTGTGCTCTATGTTGAGTAACGAACTAGGAAGGGAGAAAGGAGATACGTCAGTCATTCAAGAACCTTTGTCATTCAGGTCACTCCTATATGGCCGAGAACCAAACCCCTCAAAAATTCCTCAACACGATGGACTCCTCGAAAATTCGACCTGGAATTTCATCTGTGCAGTGGTTCGAAGTGTTGGTTGGTCTGCTGGGTCGGCACTGGAAGAGCCATTCGGCTTGGCCTTCAACTGGCTACGTTTCCCTCACTCTTCGGATCTTGGTTATCCAACTTAATTCGGCTTTGCGCGAAGGTTTGATTCCCAAACTCAAAACTGTTAACCACCTGCCGATTTCTAAATCCGACCATCCTGCTTGTTTTCATCGTCTTAATCTGACGACTATGATGTGCGCGGACCAGTAACATATACTACATAAACGATCACCTTTACTATGCGGACATGGACATACATATTTCGGAGCATGCTGCGCAAGCACCGGTGTTTATACCCTTCCTTCCACAACTACAGAGTGTGGTCGTTTCTTGGATTATTCAATGAACAACTTATACTGCCTGGGTTACCTGGACCTGTTTCCCGCTGCCATAGTTCACGGCCAGGTTGCCTACCCCCCGTTCCCCTTCAACGCCTATTGGAACTGTATCTCTTGAAGTCCCATTGCACGGGAAACTCCAGGCTTTTAGGTAGTCCAATTATTACTGTAGGTGGAGGGGCGTTGTTTCATTCCGGGCCGAAGAAAACGAGTTCTGTACTTCACAGGGGCAACTAAACATACTGTATAAACGTTTCGGCGAGTCATGCCGTCAACAGTGTGAGTCCAGCTTCCTCAAACAAATCTAGAATGTACTATCCATTTTCTGTTTCCGAATTTCATTCCACTGCGTTGGATTGATCGAGCTTCGTTTAAACAGTGAGATTCATGCACGCCATGTGTAAAAAAAAGAAAAAGAAAAAAAAAGACAACCTCGGAAATTCAAGTTCATCTAATCTATAACAGCCGGAACCCTTTTTATTTTTTGGTGTTCACCCTCACCCTGGCCGTCTTGCCATCCGCAATGTACTGGGCATTTGGTGACCAGCTCCTAACCCACGCGAAAACGCGTTTCTACCCTGCTTCGCTAAGACAGGCTGGCGGGATGCTAGCGTCATTTCCCTGATTGCTCTTACATCAGTTCATAACGTTCGGCTTTGCCTGCACTCCAACTCTACTTTGTCTGGGATGAAGGTGATACGGCATGCACGACACGAAGAGCATACTCCTGCGGGCACTCGCCAGTGTTGCCAGTGGTGGTACCGATTTGGTTTCCATGGCGATTCATTATTCCCGTTCCTTCCTGGACCCATTAAAACTCGGGACGTCGGTGGCACACCTTGTTAGCTTCACCGTTTAACATAATCCTGCGGCCAGCTTCACATGATGGACTTATTCGGACGGCCACAGCCAGACAAAACGCTGCCGAGAAGAAGCCACCTTTTTTCCTGCCAAGCTGGAACCGGAATGCACGTCCGTGGAACACATTTGTGATCCTATGGGTGCTCGTGATTGGGTTTCGGGTATTCGGAGGATGGGCGAGCATCACAACTTCAATAAACCAGATCGATAACCTTCGGACTCTTTCGCTAAGTGCTACCAATGCAAAGCCCCCCGGCCATCAACCGCCGCCCCGCTGAACTCGACCAAGTCCCTTCTTTTTTGTTTTATTTTCTGCGACCATGTGAAGATTGTTGGGCTTTGCCTGACCATGATTAGTGGTTGTTGATTTGTAAAAGCTTGGCTAGACTGGTGTTCAGACAATACCTGCTATGAAGTCAGAAGTCATGGCAGATGCAAATATAAAATGTTTCCCAATTTTAGGTTAATAGCTGTTTTCTTATACATGGCTTTTGTTTGGCCCAATTAATTACTAAGACAGATTAAGGGACCATGATCCCATTCCGGGGCTTCTGTCTGCTTTCTCGTCATGGAACGTTTCCCGTTTTCCATGGAGGAGCTGCCAGCCTCGAAGAGAGCTCGAAAATCCACCACCCTGTCAGGCAGCAAACACCAACGATGCTCCTAATGTTTTAGCTACTGGCTGCCAGAAGGTACAGCAACTGGTTTTCGAGTCCTCTGCCTTTTCATGTTCTTTAACTAAGCATCTGCAGTTGAAGTTTCATGCTTTATCAATAACAGAAATCCCCACGACTACATAATAAAGCATTAGGGAATTGGAGTAGAAGGGCCTCTTCAGGGTTGATAACAAGGACAGCTAGTTACACCTTGTTGTTGATCCAGGTTATGGAGGACAAGCACATCGGATCATGCCATTTTTTTTTTTGTTTACTGCGGAGAGATGCACATCCGCAAGACAATTCCAATGATATGAAGCAGAAGTTTGTAAGACATTAAAATTTGACTAATGTTGAAATTGTTCGGATCGGACCAGGATTGAATGGGATTGGTCTGACCTATCCGCTCGGTTAGTTGAAATCGAATGATAAGAAAGAGTCGCTTATACCTAAGCCTAAGCCTTCAACATTCCATAACTTCATAAATTCTCAATCCATCCACGTGATGAACCCTTTGATCTGAAACCTTCACCTTCTTGAAGTGGGAACCGCCCTTAGGGGGGGTTTACCTGCACAAGTCCCCCTGGAGAATTTGCAACCTTTCACTTCGTAGCACCGACTCAACATTCTTGGAAAAACAATCGAATCATTCATTGCCTAAGTTTAGCGAGGTAATAATGAATCCTTTCGACTTAGTAATAGACCATATATTTAGCTTCGGTCCAAACCATATATCTATATCGGCTGAAATATGATATAAAATATTGGGGTGGCGGATGATATTGAACTTATATAAATTCAAACCACAACTCACTTATCATATTTGGGTTTTTTAGAATTGTGGCCTAAATCATATACTAGCCCCAATTAAGCCGTCACCCAATAAAAGAAATAAATCAGGCTTGACCCATGTAGTCAGGCCCATCGTACAAACTGTCGGCGCAATCCAAACGTTCCAGTCACAATATGCCACTCAGCCTCTTTATCCCATATCGATTAGAGACCAGCACTCAAGTTTTCGACACGAGACAGCTTCTAGAGTCTCCAGAAGTCAGATCAAGCTCTATGCTTTAGAAAATTCTCATCGCGTATCAGCAAAGCACGAAAACTTTCAAGAATGAAGATGAGAACTTTCATCTATATTAGGGGAAATGTAGTGCAGTGGGCTTTCGTTGGGCCGAGACTATTTATACCCGAAAAATTGAGGCCCATTGGGCCTTAAGAGTCTCTGTCGAAGCTTGCCGCCCAGCTGACGTGGTGCTATCCTTTATTTGGGGGGCCCACCTTCTCCCGCCCTGACGTGGACTTCAGCAATCATCGACCTGGCGGACTCCAAGCCAATCCGAAACCTCATTTTAATAAAAACCACCCCTCGGATCCGCCGAGTCATTATTATATAAAAAACTCGACGCACCTGGATGCCGTGATATTTCCATTTCGTCCGTTCCCCTCTCTGCCTGCACACAAAGGTCAATCTTGTTATCGTCAGGCTCCCACGCTTCCTTTGATCCTGAAATTAGGGTTCGCGATCGAATTAATCGTGACGGATTTGGGGCGGACTCGATCCGATCGTGAGCGGAGAGGTGATTAGAGCTCTGACGATGGATTTCCGTGACAATGGCGAAGGCAATGATTGTAGTAACCCGCGAAAACCGATGGATTCGG
Source organism: Melastoma dodecandrum (assembly GCA_029817715.1). NCBI lineage: Eukaryota > Viridiplantae > Streptophyta > Magnoliopsida > Myrtales > Melastomataceae > Melastoma > Melastoma dodecandrum. Next base: position 14,242 of record JARUPY010000563.1, read on the forward strand.
GGAGCCTCCCCCAGCTACGGAGGACGAGGCGGCTGGATCTGGTAGCGGTGGAGCTTAGGGTTTTGATGACGGAGAGACTGAGGGATGCGATGTTACGGGAGGGCGGCGGGGATCTGCTGCTGCAGAACGATGACAGGGATGATAGGGTTGTGCAATGGCTTCGCGCGCTCGATATGCAGGTTGGAGGGCGCTTGTCGTGCCGACGAGAGGTTGAAGCCCTTTGTTGAAGTTGACTAGCGCGTCCGGAGGTGGGGCGGAGGACCCTTTGTTGGGCGCACTTGAGTCAGGTACGTTTCTTCTTTTATGTTTTGCCCGTCACCTTTGATTGAATAATATGTCTTTGTCTGGTGGTAGATTTGATTTGGTTTGATTTGATGAATTGATTGATCAATGCTGGTCTGGATGTGAAGGGGAGTGTAGTTACGGTTAATTAATTAGCAGCGTCCTGTGAGAGTGGGGTGTTATCTTGTTTCGGGGGACGTCCTGTTTATTGTATATCTCCATTACTAAATATGTTATGGTACATTTTTTGAGTCATCAGCACTTTGAGCCCTCGGAGGTTGGTATGCTGGCCAGATGCTTTTGCATGCCGCTTGTTTCTGTTTCGCGTTGGAAAGGTCGTCAAGCATGGCACTACCCTTTGCCCAACATCCATAAGGTAAAGTTAGCATTACTATTGTGCACATTAATACTCTTACCGTTACGAGATTGTCGTACCGGGAGGCCCTAGCCCCTCCCTTTACCTTTCTTCTGTTTTTTTCCGGGGGTGTTGTTGGGGGGGTGGGAGGGAGGTTGTGGTGGTCTGAGATGTTTGGTTCGTATGTTAGGTCGGAGGCAGTGGATACAGTCGTAAATACATTGTTTTGAATTGCTTTCTACGAATCCTAGTTTCTAGTTTGTTTTAGATAGCATCTTAGTTTTCTAGTATGATTTGGATGCCATTGATTTCTTTTTCAGTAATTGTTGAATTCTTTTTTCTAGATTGTTAGTTTCTCTGCCATAATTTGCTTTCCTTTGGGACGAACTGTCTATAATGTTCTTCTGCCTCACTCCCTTATGTGATGTGTTGATATTCCTGCTAGTCTGTGTTCGGTATTCTCTGCCGTGATTGTTTTGAGATTGGTATGTACAACTTGGAAATGTTACGACTGTTGTGCATACTCTAGAATATCCTTTTATTCTCATAATTTCTTCTGTCTGTTGCATTAATCAGCTTTTCAATTTGCTGCTTACGTTAGTTTGCTTGTTTGGCTGACAATATTCCTGGATAGCGTGTCATGCTGACCTTGATCAGTAGTCCTTTAGGATATGGATTGTCGTGTAGCATATTATTGGTAACTGTCTTCATCCTTCCAAGTAAATATATGTTTTTTACTTGTAGGTGAAGTGGGCGTATCTTATTATGACCTCTGAAAATAAAAGGAAATGAAGGTAGTTTCGTTTTCCTGTATTTTGCTGTTGATTGATGATTCTAAGATACATTTAGGACTATAAGATATAATTTGTTGGAGTGAGACTAACATTGAAGTAGACTCTATCTTGGTGCCTTTGTTTTTTTATTCTCCTGATGCTGCAGTTTCCTCCATCTGTTTTTTCTTTGTTGGTATTTCATTGCCTATGTCATGACGTGTTAATATTTGAACTGGATACATTGCTGCTTCGTTGTTTACCGTTGCATCATTCGATATCCGTATCTGCATCCCAGATATGTCTTTGATTATAAAATATTTCTTCTAGGAAAAATGAGAAAAAGAACAGAATGGATAGTCTTTCCTGATGTCATGATCTTACCTGAGAAATACTGTCTGAAGTCCATAAAATGCAAAATGAAGGGCTTCAGGTTGGAATGAAAAGAGGCTATTCTGTTTTGTACATCATGAGAGGATCAGAGGAATGCTATGACTTGTTAGGCAAATTAATCTGCAACAATTACATGAGAGAAAATGTTGAAGAATTGATGGACTCATGTGACATACCTTTGCCCACAGGGAAAGGTGTTTTTCTGTAGCAGCGATTAGATTCAGAAGAATTACGCTAGAATAGTTATAGGGTCTCATGAAAGTGTGGGTTCATTCATTATTATTTTTAATTTTATTATATTATTTTAAAATGCTTCTGTTATTTTCTTTTTATGAATTTACTAATTTTAAACTTGATGATGTGTAAAAACAGGGTAATCTTAACCTTGCACTCTTGCCAACATCTGATTTTCGTGTATCATTTGTTGGAGACAATGATCAAACGGAGAGGCTGGGTAACTGTGAGTGGTGGTTCCCCAAATTCTTATGTCAAAAATTGAAGAAATATCTGAGGACACATCAGGGAGATCATTTCTTGTGAATGTCTCTGATGGAAGTATTTTCTACTTCTGGTGTTCAGAGAAATCAAAGCTCTTGGAGTGGAATTGCTTGGAAAGGTAGTTTTAGTAACTTATCACAGGATAGTTTTGGATTCAGCCGAATGTATAGTGGGCCTATGCACTCATTGAATGATAATAAGGGGCGCGTGATGGCTAACCTCTATATCGTTGAATTTAACTTAAACAACACCTCCGGGGATTCCTGATTCTTTATCAAGTTTTCTGTGTGTTTTTACTTATTCTGTTGTTCTTGTTTTGTACTAGATGAGGGATTTACTGCAGAGGAGGCCATCTATTGCAGACTTAACGGGGATTAGTGAGTCCCGGCTTGAATACTTTGCAACTCACCTCCGTGGCTATCTTTTGGGATCTGCTGTGGACAACGCAGATGATAGATATTCCAGCATTCCAATGTCTGATGGGGATTCTACAAGAAGTTTGCAATCTCAAAAGTCATTGCGGGCCAGCCATAGCAGCAATCAAGCAGCTAGAGCAAATTCGCTTTCTCAAGGTAGTCTAAGCCCTAGAATAAGTTCCTTCAAGGAAAGTTTGCCCAGGAGTTCATCCGTGAGGAATGCCAGGGAAAAGCTAAGAAAGCTTGGAGAGAATCACCTAGCGGCAGTTGAGAATCTGTCGGCTATTTTACCCATGCCAACATACTTGTCTACTTTTGATGACGAGAAATCTCCAGAGTCGACAAAATCCGACCCTTCAGCTGAGTTATGTTTCCTGGAGTCACTGAGCGGCTGGAAATTACCACCTGCTTCGAGCCTCTCTTCTCAAGCTTCTTCGGACTGCAGACCCGTCTTTGCGCCATGCTATTGCTGGTGCCCCCCTTCGTCTTCAGTCTTAAAGCCTTCAGTGATCTCTTCTGGTACTCCGGGTTTGCTGAAAGAATCTTCTCTTCCTTCACTATCATCTTTGGTCCCTGTGGTGTCTTCGAGCTTGTTAATCCCATCCTCTTCTATTAGCTTAGCCAACCTACCCCAGCTTGAATTGCCCGCTTTTCTGTCCGATCCGCTGCCCCGATTGCCTATGCCTAGTTCTCAGCCTTCCCCTACATTTACGCCTCTTATATGTGACCCCATAGTGCATATCCCGGTGATTGACGTCTGCTCTGCAGGACAGGGCTACCTTGTCAGTGCTGGTCCCGGTGTTACGTCGGGAATTGCACCCAAGCTCATCAATCCGTTGATTCCAGACACCAACTCGGTCCTTGAAGCGAGTGCACGAGAAACTCTACGGCTATTGATTAGCAGTTCTGGCAACACCTCAGGTGGCTTAGCCAGCATGCTCAGTAATGGCAATGATGTGATGAATGCGGTTGTTGCTGGTAGCAAGGGGCTATATCACGGGACAGTGGTGGTCGATGCTCTATCTGACAGTCTCGCCACGATGGGATTGGCCTCAAAGTACAGCAAGACCCTGAATCTGGAAGGGACAGATCATGGCGAGGAGGAAAAGGGTACGGAAGAACGGGAAGGTTGACAAAACCGAGGTAGGGAAGGGATTAGAATGGGTTTACGTTTCAACTTTTCTGGTATATAGAAGTAAAGCAGTAGATATGGGCGGGCAGGCGGGCCTTTAATTTGTTAAGTGGTTTCTAGGTCGGCGCATTTGGTGTACCGGGGGTTGGGATATGTGTATGGGAATTGTTTTGATGGTATTTTCCCTTCAAGTGTGAATCAGAGGGAAAACCCCGGATTCAGTTGTGTAATTTGTTCTCCCTTACCATCCCCAGAAGATATTAATAATAATAATAATTGCAGAGAAACGGGTTGGGCCTCCCTTCTCATCCAGAGCCGACGTAGTGGGCCATTTGTCTCATTAGAGGCCCAATGACTAATGACATGTCATGTCAATAACTATTTGCTTTTATGCCAAATATTGAAAAGAAAAAGGTTAAGTGATTTGGTGAGGAGAAAGCTTTAGTTACATCACGTTTACCTAAACATACTGTGTGCTTTTTAATTAAATTTTGTTGGCTAGGCAAAATATGTTTTGGGATGGGGAAGGGACTGCGAGAATACTCAAAATTTACTAATGCATGAAATTTAAATTAGAAAACACGATTTTCTTTAACGGTGTGACTTAAAATAAAAATCGTATTTGACGTTAAATAGTGGCTTCATTACATACGCCATAACTCATTTGCAGAAAGAGAAGCCACGCATAAGTTGTATGTTGCTGTTTTATATTAAATTGTTACTGTGACGCTACGTTTATATATTGAAGTCAAAATAGAGTTTTAAAAAAGTCGGACTTTTTTAAAAATTAAAAAAAATTTATAATTTTGATTTTAAGATATTATTTAATAAATTTAAAATAATTCATGAATTACCGCGCAGATGATGCTGTTAATGGTAGCGCAGTCGGAGATGCCGAGGGATCTGTGATAGGAATAATGGAATATATCATTGTGGGGGTTGAAGAAAAGCGACCAAATCTAGTGGCCCCAGCATAAAGTTGTGGTAGGCATAAAAAAAGAAAAAAAGACCCAGGTCAGAATTCCTGTAACTCATTTTCTTATCTCAATTATTATCATTATTTTTTGGTCGCCACTTGCAAGAAATGTGCCTTTGGGTATCAAATACTAATTAATAACCCCCCAACCATCCCCCTTGATTAATATTGAATCCAAGGATGAAGAAAAGACAAATCAAATAAAAGCGAAGGGTTGTGGGGGTGATGATGTGTGTGTGTGTGTGTTTTTTTTTGTCAGACTTCTTTTCAAAATTACATGAGTTAAAAGGGCACCATTTTGCATAAAGCTTAAAGATGCATCTCTTTAATGCTTTCGGGACATGTAAAGTGAAGGACACACCCCCTCTCTCTCCTCTATGTGATCTAATGCTGATGCCATTTCTTATTTGCTTTGGAAATTTCAAAAAAGGGGGAGACCAAAATCTTGATTGGACTCTTTTGAACAAGATAGAAGAGAGATAGGGATGGAAACGTGGGTGAATCCTCTCCTCTCCTCTCCATTATTACAAAGTGGAATGCAAACTCATCTCCTACTACTGAAACCCAAAAACCCACTTCCCTAAATGATCTTCTCTGTAATAAAAATTTTTATATGATACGAAGTGAGGACGTGTTTGTCCTGACCCTTGCTTGTCATGAACATGAGACAATCAGATTGTTCTTATCATACACGTTCAGCTTTAGATATTAGATTGACCCAATTTGTAGTGAAAATTCAACACGGCCTTTCCATGTGATTGATCACGCTGTGTTTTTACATCAGATGGTGCCTCGTGGATCGACCACCAGGCGTCGGGCTCCCAAACATGTCGGTTGCAAACAAGTTCCCCCAGTCCGACTCGAAGACTATGAGCGCCGCGTCGCTCCTGGGGACACGGTGGCCGCTGATCCCTAGCCCTTGTGCAAGCGCGAGCTTCTGCCCCGTCGTGAGGAAGTCCTGGCTGTAGCCCACGGGCCCGGCGGAGCTGTTGTCGGGCAGAGGGTCCGTGATACTCTTGGTGGTGATGTCGTGAATGCTGGGACGCCTCTTGTCTTTCCCCTCGGAGAGCTGCCGGTTGAAGTACTTCTGGGCGTGGCTAGCGACCTGGGTCGGCGTCTTCGATATCACAAAGTTCCTCGATATGTTCCTCCAGTCCCCTTTCCCGTACTTGACCAGCCCCATCAGGAACCTCCTGTGCTCCTCCTCGGTCCAAGGCACGCCCTTCTTCCTCTCGTGATCCCCGGCCTCCCTCACTCCGTAAGGCGTCTTCCTACATCCGTAGAAATCCCGCCTGTACCGGGGGACCGTGACGCGCCCCGCCTCGATCTCAGACACATCCTCGAGCAACTCTCTGTACTTGTACTCGACGTCCAGCGGGGACTTCCTGGGGATAAGGGACGCGACGTTCGTCCACCGATCGGGGGTGTCCTCGTCGAAGAGAGCGAGGGCGCTCTCGAACAACTTGTTCTCATCCTTGGTCCAGAGCACTCCCCTGCCGTGGCCGAACCTCGTCACGAGGGGGGACCCCAGAAATCGATCCTCCATCGGAAAAAGGGTGGGCGGGGGGATGAGAAAAGATACGAAGATGGGGTGTGAAGGTGTGGATGGGAGTAATGGGGGTATGTGGGAGCGAGTAATATAGAAGGGAGGAGGAGATGGAGATCAAAGTTTCATCCTTTTCTATTACAACAAGAATCCCCCAATCGAATGGAGAAGGAATCTCTTTAAAATTCATTGACGATGAACAGACATGTCTTTTTTATTTTCCCTTTCTTTCTTTCTTTCTTCTTCTTTTACTACCCATTTCCAAAAGGGAATCCCAATAAGGAAGAAAGGAACCAAATAAAAATGATACCAAATCAAAAAGACTGATCGTAACATTTAAGGTATTCATTGGACTTACGAATTGTCATGTCATTCAAAACAAATTTTAAAAAAGTTCGTAAAATAACGTTTTTAAATTAATATTATATTTTACAGAAAGTAAAATACTGAAATCATTTAAAGGAGATATGCATGAATCTGTCATGTCAAACCCTCCAACTTGATCAACGAATTTTTCTCCCCCACTTTTTCTTCTTCGTTGGACAATTTGCAATAATTTGGAGCTGTGTTCTTTGTTTTTTTTTTTTTTGGTCTTCTCTTTTATCGAATATTTAGTTGCAAAATGTGGACAGACAGGGCCACCACCACCCACCGCCCCTGACCTTTATTCTATTAAGGCACTCCTCTCAACCGTAAAAAAGGCACAAATAATTCAGAATAAACATTTGTTCTTTTCTTCTTCCTTTAAAATCAGAAAGATGCCATCAAAATTTGGGCATAGCAAAAAAATTTGATGATTTATCCTCAAATTTTTTTTACGTTATTATTTTTTTTAACATTCATCGACTCCTCTTTTTTATTATCATTCACACCCAAAATTAAAAAACAAAAGTTAGAAATTGTTTCTTTCTTAAAATGACATATTAGAAAGAAAAGAATGGACAAGTTTTTAGCAAGAGGGGAGATCAGGGGGTGGAGGCAGAAGGGACTGATCTGGTCCATCTCCATCTTCGACTATGAATGCCATCTTCAGCCCCCATGTTGTGTGCACCTCCAGATGACAGTGTAAAAACCATACTCCTGCACTCGAAAGGTTCGTTTTCCTCGCGTCGGCGACTCGTCCGCGTATAAAACGAATACTATCTGTGTGCCTAGATATTGTAAATGTAATGGGAGTTTTGATCAGTTTTTGGCCTGTGTACCTGGGTTATCTGCCCTGAATCTGATCGCGGTCCATCCGGCCGTCGGCACCCCTATTGTGTTCCTCTCCACCGGATCAACGAGGTTGAACCCTTTCAGGTCGTTCTCCGGGTCAAAGTTCCCTAGACCTTTCCCTACCGCGTAGAAGTCATAGCCATGCAGGTGCGTCGGGTGGTTCTCGGGCGCTATGATCGATGTCCCCTGAAACACTACCTGAAACTGTCGAGTTGTACTTCACCCTGTAGAGCCTCGTCCCATTTGTGGTCTGGATGTTCGGCGGGGGAACCTGTGTAGTTGAATGGCATCTCCGGGAAAGCTGGGAAGTCATCGGTGTACACTCCTTTTACGTTGTAGTAATGTGCTTCCAGAAGATCGGTTGTTGGCATGTCGAAGGTGACATTGTTGAATGCCGCAACGAGTCTGCCGCCGTTGACACAGGTCGGACACGGATTCACGCCAACGCTGATGGTTAGCAATAGCGAGTGGTCGACAGTTAATGGGACTTTGGCGGGATATTGGTCAGAGTTTAGGCTCCGGAGAGAGTCTATAAAGGAGAACTCTGTCGGGGTTGCATTTACGGCGGGGATGATCGGGACAAAGGTCGGGGATGAACTGAGAGTCCCATTATACCGTAGCAAGCCGATTGTTGTTGAGTTGTCGACGGGGACGATGGTGTCCATGAATGGGGAGATGGCAATCGCGTACTTCCCTATGGCCTTGTCCACGGTGATGATCGCATTGGTCGTCTGGCCTGGACCGATGAATATCGTGTCGGTGCTGAAGGGCTTGGTGTAGGATGCGTCGGTTTCAACGATTGTCAGGTTGTGCCCTGCAATCTTGAAGAACAGCTCGTCGTTTACGGCCGCATTGATGATTCGGAGGAGATATGACCGGCCTCTCTCGACATGAAGCGTGTACCCTGAAATCGAAGTAATCATCCACGAGCTCCGATTTGTCATGGCAACCCGTCAATAACTGAACTACAATAATCTTCGAGATCTGGAGCGCCTTGTTGCCGTACCCGGGGAAGTACAATTAGGAGTTGGTCCAGTTTTGCCATTGATTGTGTGGGCATCAGATATATTCGGCGGCAGACCAGACTGGACCGACTGATTCAGCACAGCTTCAGTGTCGGCCTTCCACCATTCACCTGCAGAACAATTTGACAAACTTACAGATTCATCGTCGGAGTGCACGCGCCGAAGGTACCAAGTCCTGAAGATCCTTGAACAGACCTAGAATGATTATTTTCTCATCGTCGGGCTTCGGGAAAGGGTATGGGACTCCTCTCTTCGGCAAGATGACGATGGCACCGTGAACAGTCGATCTCAACCAAGTTATATGCGCGTGCCAAAGTAAGGTTCCTCTCTGGCCCGTCAAAGTGAAGTTGTACACGTAACTCTGTCCAGGTTGGATCGGACACTGCGTGATATATGCTGGTCCGTCTGCCCATCCCGTTCTCAACTGCCTCACCCCGTGCCTGTTTGATTACCACAACAAATAGTATCAGGTAGAATCCAATTCCAACGATCAAAAACCGGCCTATACAGGGAAGAAATGCGCCGACCAGTGAATCGTGACGTTGTACGAGACGTGGTTGACGACTCGCACGAGCACGTTATCGTCCTCCCTCGCGTAAAGCGTCGGACCTGGTAATTTCCCATTGACAGTCACGATTGGTTTCGTCGAACACAGCCTCGTCACATTCTTCATCACAACCTGTTCCACAATCGGTTTTATGAAACAGTGCTGGAGAAAAATAAAGTTGCCTCATACTGCAGAACAATGGGCTTACGCTGAACTTGTAGTGCCTTGTGAAACACTCGACCGCCACAGGGAGCATGACAATGACCAATATCAGAGCCCCAAACTGCCGATCCATCCAGCGTTTCACTGCCATTTTTCATTAATCTCCAGTATGCTATAATCAATGCTCAATCCTTTATAAAAAGAGGTTGAATTAAGCACACATAAAAATAACGTCAGCTGTCATTTTGGATGGTTAGGTGAAAATGGAAAGATGGTGCTGAAGCAGTTGCCGTGGCTGGCTGCAGACCCGCAAATTTTTCCCACCAGGGATTTGATTCCTTAGGTGTTACTTAAGGTCGGTGTTCGTTAGTAGGCTTGCGCAATGACCGGTTTCGCCTCGACGGGCACTGGCATCAGCATCCAACCCCTAACTCTGATATCAACCCCCCATCTACCTGCATGTTTTTCTCCTTTGAACTTTCTTCCACTCAGGACAGTACTTAACTGCTGCTTGAAAATCACAGACTTGTCTGCTCTCTGGTTTCTTCAAAGCGCAAGCATACCACATCTAAACTGAAGCTTCTCCGATCCTCGCGCGAATATCTGGCAGTTGTGAAGTTGTTTTCATGCAAATGGGATTTGTAACTCCTCAACCCTCTCATCTTATTTCAATTCAAACTCCAATTCCCCCACCTTTTCAATGGGAACATTACATCAGGAGGGAATGGATTTCCTGCAGGAAGCTTGGAAAGCCCGCGACATTTTCTCGGCAGGTGCCTTTGCAGGATGATCATTGTGTGGTCCTGCAGTCCATTCCAAACATCTCGGAGATATTTCGAACCTAATACAGAGAAGAACGTACTGTTCGTCTTCTTTACACCAAGATATAATGCAATGCCAGCAACTGTGTAACACGGCCTAGGTTCGTTGACGAGGGAGGTTCGGGATCGCAAACTCAACAGGCCATCTCCGCGAGACATCACTGTTGCGAACTTTGGATGAAAGTTACAACCATTGAGACTGGGGAAACCACAGGCAAACTGATACAGAAGTGGAATAAGAACCCAAAAAGGAAAGAGGAAAAAGAATCTGAAAAGCAATTGAAAGAAAATAGACCAAAATTTAAAATCAAAATTAGGGTTCACGAGGACATGAATGACAAAACGTATATAAAGAGGGAAACGACCGCCAACACCGTCTTCCGACAGGAGGAGTTCAAAGCTTTGTGTCCTGCTGCCTGAAAATGGATTGCGCCGCTTCTTTCGCTTCATCATCTTCTTCTGCAGCCGGGGCTTTCGGAGTTATCCCCTTCTCCGCGACGGGGGCGCATCGCTGGGGCTCGGGCAATCATCTGTTCCCATCAAATCGTCCGCTTCAAGCCCCAACAACCTCGTTTTCAACCAAAGGTCTCGCCTTTAAGGCCACTCTGAAGGACCGCAGCGTTTCAGTCGATAAGGTGGGTGGGGTGGGGTGAGGGGTTTGTGGTTCTGGTTAGTTTTACTGATCTGGGTTAGGATGGATTCGTCTGATTGATGGTGGGAAATGAAGAGGTTGGGTTGGGGGACTTGTCAATGTTTGGTTTATGAGATTTTGCCTTGAGTTATTTTGAATAGGTGAGGGAGATGCCTGGCGATAATTCGGGGGTGTTCGAGTTGTCAAGCTTGACCGCGTTATCGCCCCTGGATGGTCGTTACTGGGGAAAAGTCAAGGACCTCGCGCCTTTTATGAGCGAATACGGGCTCATCTATTTCCGGGTTCTCGTCGAGGTAGATGGACTCTCTCTCCATGGTGTTATTTTGGTAATGTGTTGATAAATTTCAGTCGCAGCGTGCTTCGAAAATTTTTCTGTCCTTTGAAGTTGAATGAAGGAATGCTTAAGTAGGTTTGTTTTTCAGATAAAATGGTTGCTGAAACTTTCCGAAATTCCAGAAGTGACGGAGGTTCCCAGGTTCAGTGAGGAAGCTAAATCCTTTCTTCAAGGACTTATAGATGGTTTTTCATTGGATGATGCTGTTGAAGTCAAGAAAATCGAGAAGGTGACAAATCATGATGTCAAGGCAGTCGAGTACTTCTTGAAGCAGAAATGTCAGTCGCATCCGGAGATCGCTCTGGTTGGTAGTCCATTTCAGTCGGCACTTATTAAGTTCTTAGATTGTTCATTGAGATAGTATGGTTAATCTTCTTCCTTTATTGTTTGCTTTGATCTCTATGCAGGTTCTTGAATTCTTCCATTTTGCGTGCACTTCTGAGGACATCAACAACCTGGCTCATGGGTTGATGTTGAAACAGTCGATGAACAAAGTCATGTTTCCTGTAATGGATAATTTGATTAGGGCAATATGCACCATGGCTAAGGACAATGCTCACATTCCCATGCTTTCTCGTACGCATGGTCAGGTAATTATGACGATGAATGAATATTATGGCAGAGTAAACTTTATGTGAATCATTAAGAATATGAGAAGTAGTTTTTCTTTTTCCGACCATAAGTATCTAGCCTTCATGTTATTGCCATAAGTGAGTTTTGTATTGATACTCTTAACTTATGGCTCTTCACTTTGATTCTGTAGCCAGCTTCTCCAACTACCTTGGGGAAGGAAATGGCAGTGTTTGCTGTTCGGCTAAACCGAGAAGCCCAAGAAATATCACATGTGAAAATCATGGGAAAGTTTGCTGGGGCTGTGGGGAACTACAACGCTCATTTATCGGCATATCCTGAAATCAACTGGACTTGCCTAGCTGAAGAGTTTGTGCAGTCTCTGGGATTGAGTTTCAATCCCTACGTAACTCAGGTTGGCTATATTAGAAACTGTTGCTTCTAGTTACTAAGTTGCCATATAATCTTTAATCGTTGTTTGTTTGGAACAAATACTCTATTAATCTAGTCAGGACTTGACTCCAAATGATATCCGAGAATCGATTTGCCACAGCTTGTGTCAAAATTAAATATCAATTAAGCCTTTCCCTGGTAGCTCCTGATTGGTTGTGCTTGGTTATAGCACTAACTGAGAAGAGTGGCCAACCCTTTACCATCCTGATGTTGATCTGTAAGATGATTTATTTTTTTGGAGCACTAATGTCTGCTTTCCTGTCCATGTGTGCAGATTGAAACTCATGACTATATGGCAAAGCTTTTCCATTCACTCGTTCAGTTTAACAATATTCTTATTGACTTTGATAGAGATATTTGGGGATACATTTCATTGGGTTACTTCAAGCAGGTGATGTCAGGAAACTTATCAATTGGCATTTGTGTCTGTTGATTTTCATCCTCTTAAACCAAAAACATGTAATACTTTTGTTCGATGCTTTGAATAGATTACAAAGGCTGGTGAAATTGGGTCGTCAACCATGCCTCACAAAGTGAATCCAATTGATTTTGAAAACAGTGAAGGGAATTTGGGTAAAGCCAATGGAGGTCTTTCTCATTTGAGCAACAAGTTACCTATATCACGCTGGCAGGTAAATCCAAAAGTCGAGAAATTTAAGACTTTGCGCTGTCTGGTTACTGGCGTACATTCTAAATATTTTTTGTTTCTGTTTTCTAAGATAACCTTTTGCTGCACTTCAACTATTCTGAGATGGCTTTTCAAAAATAAATACTGTTTTTGGATGTTAATTGGGAGGAGGGGCCCGGAGTTCCCCGGCTTCACACTGTTCTCCTGACCGTATTGGTCTGTGCTCTGGTATGTCAACTCCAGCGTGACTTAACGGACTCCACCGTGCTGCGGAACATGGGTGAGGGACTGGGCCATTCTCTCCTTGCATACAAAAGTGCTTTGCAGGGGATTGGAAAACTCCAGGTTAATATATGTCTGTGTGGCTTTCCCTTTAAGCTGACATACATGAATTCGATGTGGTGTATCAAGCATTGAATTATTGCATGTAGATTGACATAGTTATTGTATACATTTCTGGGATTCGATACCAGGTAAATGAGGTACGCCTGCTGGAAGACTTGAATACCTCGTGGGAGGTGCTTGCAGAGCCCATACAGACAGTATGTGTCTACTACCGTGTATCTCATCATTTGTTTGTCATGTGTTGCACCGTGTATCTCATCATTTGTTTGTCATGTGTTGCGATATATTTTTCACTCAGCCACTTTCCTTGAACAGGTAATGCGAAGATACGGGGTCCCCAATCCTTACGAAAAGCTGAAGGAATTGACCCGAGGAAGAACTGTTTCTCAAGAGAGCATTAGAAAGTTCATTGAAGGGTTAGAAATACCCGCCAGTGCGAAAGGTAACCTTTTAAGGTTGACTCCGCATTCTTACATCGGTGCTGCTGCTGATTTGGCTCGGAATGTTGATAAGGCTGTAAACTTATTGGATGGGTTTGACGAGCCAGATAAGTAGTGCAGAAGCTAAAACATTTGTCCCCGTTAGGTCCATTAGCTGAGACGGAGATTACTTTTTTAGGGGAATCACAAACTTTATATGTAATTTATGGGATCCGGGAGGAGTTTTGTTTGCCTGAGCATATTGATGCTCTTAAGACCACAAGATGTAAGGACCACACCAGTCTGGCGGAACCTCTTTTCAGTGCTAGCCTGGAATATGATTTTTTTCAGTTGTAGTATACTTGCCGAAGAATGTGTCCTTTCTAGGAGATGTAGTCACAGATGTGGCCGTGTGCGCGACGAGCCAGTCCAAGCTGACAGGGAGGGAGGAACTGGAACGAGACTTTGCCGAAGTAGAGGCTGGGGACTAATACTGACAAAGACCAAGACCATGTCCATATTGTTTTTGTTTGGACATCATTTGTTGGAATGTAAGAATGCATTAATAATTACAAATTCATCACTAAATTACAAAGTTCTTTTTACGTTATATTTTTTATGCCTAATTGTTATATATATATATATAACGAATAAGTATTTGATGAAATAAAATTTCGGGTTGATCTTTGAATTAAAGCCTTTTTTTGATGAATGGAGTATTTAAGCTACGTTAAATTATATAATATAATTCAAATCTGTCAAACGTTGGGTTTCAACTTGCTATCATATGTATGAAATTTAAGGCAATGAGCCTGAGTTCCACGTTGGCGGCAGCGACCGACAAGCAAAAGAAGCAGCTGCGACCGACTTGCAACCGAAGAAACAAACGTTAAGCCAGTGCCGGGATTTCTGAAGGGGGGACATCTTGGCCTCCTTCGCCACCAGGTACATGTGGTTTGCCACGATGAACGTAAGAGGGGAACGTGCTGATGGCCCCCGTCAGGCTCTGGAAGTCCCCAAGGAATGGGAGGAGATGGTTAGGTACCCGCGGAAGGACAGGTTCCAGATCTTCAGGGCGCTTCCCTTGACGCCGAACAGTGTATCCATGTACTACTCCTACATAGGGCTTGCAAATATCACGAAAATCTTTTCATTTCCGCACCAACAACATAAGTTAAGGATGAGATTCTCTTACGTAGAGTGAAATGACTGTCTGGCTAGGGCTTTCTCCTCAATTCCCCATTTTGTTCATTCCTTCACCAATCAAAGACAAATAGAAAGCTGAAAGCCCAATTCAAGCCCACCCAACCTATGGTCCCATCAGGCCCAATATTAAAAGCCCATTTTTTCAATTCAGGCCCGGGAGAAGAACCCTAATTCAACGTCTCCCGCTTCCCCCCCTCTGCATATTCCCGCAAGAGCGCGACATCCTCTTCGGCTTCCATGTAATTCAACGTCTTCGTCTTTGGTCATCGACGGATCAGTGCTGAGTTTTGCGGTGTGCAAGTGATTAGTTTAGGGTTTGTTTTATGTAGGAATTTGAATCTGGCAATTGTTGTTTTGTTTTATTTCGGTGGTCATTGGACTTTTCAGCATTCGGAATCATCAATGGCGGTGGCTTTCGACGGTCTCGGGTCCGCTGCAGGGCTGAAGAAGCTCGATGACTACCTTCTGACCCGCAGTTACATTACGGGGTCGGTGTAGTCGGTATTCCTTGTGGTTTTTTATGGATTGGGTAGCGAGGGCGTCAAATGAGTGAGTTTTCCGTTGGTGATGTCAGCAGCTACCAAGCTTCCAAGGATGACATCACTGTCCTTGCGGCTCTCCCACAGCCTCCGTCTGCTGAGTTCGTTAACGTCCATAGGTGGTATCACCACATCGACGCCCTCCTGAGGATTTCGTGAGTTATCAATAGCTTTGTGGAGATATATGGGTTGTAATGTTTGTTCTGTGTGATTGATCTGTCCGTTTTCTTGGTCTAACGAGTTGTTTTATTTGCTCATTAGTGGCGTCTCTGGAGAGGGTTCTGGTGTAACGATTAAGGGATTTGCTCCTGTTGAGTCTGTTGTCACTCCTCCGGCTGCCGACGAAAAGGCAGGTGTTTTGGTTTTGAGGTGTTACGTTGCGTACCAAACCAAACTCTTCATATTTCTTGGTTATGACCTAAACCCCTCGTCGTCTACTTCTTTATCTGTTGCATTTCAGGCTGCGGCTGCCGAGGATGACGACGATGACGATGTCGACTTGTTTGGTGAAGAGACTGAAGAGGAAAAGAAGGCTGCTGAGGAACGTGCGGCTGCTGTCAAGGCCTCCACAAAGAAGAAGGAATGTAAGTTGGTCCTCTGTGGCATTTATTTCTGGGTTTGTTTCGGAAGAATGGTGCTTCCATCATCTGTTCGTAACATAGACATGAACTCAGGTTTTGTTGCTCAAGGATGGTTAGAGTGTCCTGAGGGCATAGTGTTGGTGGATTTCTGGATTCTTGTTTACCCAAGAAAAAACGTGTTCCCAAAGGTCCCTGTTAACACTAAGTGTGTTGAGTATTATGTGTTTTGGTGTTTCACTTCTCCCAATTTTTGTGTTGCCTTTGAATCTGGTATAATTTAATATGCCCACTAGTCATTAATACATGCCCGAAAATCATTATTGATTTCTTCCCCCTGTTCAGCTGGAAAGTCGTCTGTCCTTTTGGATGTGAAGCCTTGGGATGATGAGACTGACATGAAGAAGCTTGAGGAATCAGTCAGAAGCGTTGAGATGGAAGGATTGCTTTGGGGAGCATGTATGTTGTTTTATCTTGTTATCATTTTCAACCTTTGGCGACTATCTTGTTCCACTGATCATTCAACTGAGTTGTGGAAATTTGCTTTGTTTACAATGATGATGATATGTTGCACTGAACTATAACAATGTCCGGAATTGTTTTACAGCACTCGCACTTGTCATGCAGTAAAATTACACGACAGTACTTATATAAAAAAGAAGAGAATTCACAATACGAAATTGCTTCTAGGACTATGGACATTCAAATTTTTGCTTTCGGCCCGAGCCTCTATGTGGAGGAATATTCTTGATGTGCTTCTTTTTGCATCAGCCAAACTCGTGCCCGTGGGATATGGCATCAAGAAGTTGCAGATCATGCTCACCATCGTGGATGATCTGGTCTCTGTCGATACTCTCATCGAGGAGCATCTGACCGCTGAGCCTATCAATGAGTACGTCCAGAGCTGCGACATCGTTGCCTTCAATAAGATATGTGAGTATATCTCTTTCTGCCTCATCCATATTAAGGTTTATATCCTTCTCCTTTGGCTCCAACTAACATCCTCCATTTTTTTTTGTTTCAGAATTCTGGATAAAAGCCGGTAAAGTCCCGAGAGCAATAAACTCTCTTCATATTTTATTATATCGCATCGCCTGATTTTTCGACTTCATGCAGCACTGCTTGCTTTTCAGAACAGACTGCAGTCATGTTATCCGAGTCTGACTTTGGTCTGATTTTTGTGGAAGTGGTTCTGATTGAAGGTTGAGAACAGGTGCATATATACTTCAAAAGATGAAATGATGGGCTATCTGAGCAAGGTTACGTTGAAGGACTGGTGAATAAAATGCTCGACTCGATATGCATTTGCCTTCATCCCTTGAAGGACGTCTGGTAATGTTAGTTATGCAGCAACGATAAGCCTATGATACAGCTAGAGGACATAGTATGGCGATGGCGATGTTAACGAAATCTTACCTGACGAAACACTGAGGACAAGAATCAGCTCCGACTGAACTTCCCACTAGTAGAAGCAAGCTACCCGAAGGAGGAATCCAAAGGGAGCGCATGATCCGCGACAAGGAAAGCAAGGCAATGCGCTCGGTTTGGTCTCGGATCAATGCGATCCCTTTGGATGCATACTTCAGTTGCCATTATTCATCCCATTTCCTTCTCCCCCTCCCATTCCTACTCTGTTTGTACCACTCGCTTGTGATTTCCACTACACGATGAATGACGGAGGGGAGAGAAGTCCCCCCGCTCAATTTAAAGGCCAAGAAATTCGTAAATGGGAAATAAAATTGACCAAGTCCCCTCCTAACGAACCCAATCATATGATTGGCTTTGGCCCCTCCTAATACTTTTAGGACCAAAAACAAGTAGAAGAAATCAAGCCCCAGATCATTTGAAAGGGAGAACATGGCATATAGCGTGGATCTTCTTAATTTTCTTTTTGGTTATGGACAGACCTGACCCATCTTTATATTGTGATCCTCTTAATTAGTTTATACAGACCTATTTTGACCAAACACATGACACCCAATGCCCATCAAACACCCTCATCAATTGTCGCAACAAGTCAAAAACCTTCAGTCGAATTGGGTCATTTGGGTAGGAAGAGGAATACCAAATAGCAAAAAAAAAAAATCATATTTCTCTTTTGTTGGTTTCCACCCCCCTTATTTTAATTTGTGCGACAAAGGAAAACTGTGGTCCAAAAGAAGAAGGCCCCTACAACCTCGTCATTCCACCTGCCTCGCGCTCCTCGTTTCCTTATGTTATACACCTTTAAGCTGAAGGAAGATTGTTTAGAAAGCATGCATCTCATGAGTATACATTTCCTTTTGTAGCCTAGTAGTAGATTTAATAAAACTCTACCCCCCCAAGAGATCTCCTTCTCAAATCATGATTCAAATGATGGGATTTGAGGCGCTACCCCTCATACCCCTTTCCTTCATATGATTGGCACGTTCTTGTCCAAACCTGTGACTTCTTCCCCCCCCCCCCTCCACATGCGTTAGTTAGTCTCATTGAATTTTGCATTACATCTGGGGGGTGGGGGGGACACCAACTTGGAGCTGATACTAATGTTGATTGATTAATCATCGATTAATGTCGTTAGGATAAGCCTTCATTTGGGCCGTGCCTTTAGGACACTTTAATGGGCCACAAATGTGAACCCAAGACGATTAGGCCCCATTCCTTTGGGCCTGAATATGGGCCGAGTTGCTTTGCAGTCTATATATATCAAATTATTTTTGTAACGACTTACCAACGAACTTCCCCCGCTCACATCAACGAAGCTCTTCGTTCGAGTTCAAATCTCTTTGGTTTTCTGCATTTCTTCGCTGACGGCGAGGCGATGGCGCTGCCGTATTCGACGAGAGTGATGTTGCTGGGGATCATGCTCGCGCTTCCGGTTGTTGTTTACGCTATGAGGACGATTGGGTTCGGCGTCTCGTATCCTCCTCCTCTGCCTCCGGAGGTGGACGTCCCTCGTAGTTATGAGTTGGGCGATATCGTCCCACTCTTTGCCAATACTATTTATTCTGAGGGTCGACCATGGTAATTGTCTGTTCTTTTATCTTTCTTGTCCGTTGAAAAATGTCACGAGTGTTGTGTTTAATCGTGTTTTTTGGTCTATGCGGGAAAGATGGCAGTTTTGTTGTTGTTACTCGTGTAGACTTCGAGGTTACTTCCTTCTTGGTGATGATTTACTGAAAACCGTCTCTTGCCACGCAGTGAAACGCAGTTGTACTTTGACTTCCCGTTATGCCCGCCTGGAGGTAAGATCTCAATCCATCATATGGCCTTACTAGGAATCTGTTCGTGTGTCTGATGCTTTCTTTGTGCAGAACCGATCCGCCGTGGCAATCCATCCTTCCTAGAGATCATATCTGGTGATTGTTGGAAGAATTCTCTGTATAAGCTCGAGTTCAAAGTTGAAACAGTTTCCAAGGTTCTCTGCGAAAGGAATCTCAAGAAAGACGAAGTCATTAAGTTGAGGAACGCTGTGAGGAATGGTTATGTGTATGACCTCTTCACTGAGGATGGCCTTCGCGTGAAACTGAACCTTGGAAGGATCGTGACGAACGACTGCAAGGCGAACGAGATGAGAAGCCTCGACCCTCCTCGATACTTCCTGTCCACCCACGTCAAGTTCCGAGGGTACATCTCGGATGCCCAGCTGGTGGGGATCGAGGTTGACGAAATGGAGGACAATCCTGTTGTCGATATAACCGAACTAAAGGAACTCAATG
The DNA here is from genome assembly GCA_029817715.1 of Melastoma dodecandrum. NCBI lineage: Eukaryota > Viridiplantae > Streptophyta > Magnoliopsida > Myrtales > Melastomataceae > Melastoma > Melastoma dodecandrum. The sequence goes on from JARUPY010000563.1 coordinate 33,802, forward strand.
TCACATTCACTTATGACGTCTTCTGGTGGAACGACAAACTTGAAGGTGGTGGAGCTCCTGGTTTGTCACGCTCGAAGGTGGAAGCTGATGTAGTTGTCTGGAGATGGAGCGAATTCTTGCTGTGGCCATACTTTTATTGGTATCTGTCAATGCTTACAGCTTTGGTTTCGGGAATCGCTCTTTATGTCCGTGGTTATCTCCACCGGTAAGATTGTCTTTTCATTGTTACACAAACTGATTACATCTAAGTCCACTCGAATTAGCACATTTCGTCCTTGCAGGTCAATGAGTCCATACATCACACTGCTTGGAGCATTCCTGGGTGCGGGAATCCATCTCCTCATCTTGTAAGTGCACCCTGTCGTCATCTAAGGGCAATTTGAAGTTGTCTGTTTCGGTAATATGATGTCCATTCCTTTGCAGAATGGTTCATTTTTCTACAGGATGAGGAATGTCGTGTTCCAGCCGTGTCCGTTCAGAGGCACTAGCTTTTTCATTGTTAATTTTCATGTCTTTGCTTCACTGGTGTCGGGCGCTGCGTCCGTTCTCTTCTGTAGGAGACACGCTACAAATGAATGGGTACTCACCTCTTCTTCCAGTCCTTCAATTAGTATTCTAGCATGATCACTAGCTGAACTGACAAAATGGCTATTTCCATGTGTTGCAGAAAGAATGCATCTTCCAGGCATGGTTGTTCCTGCATGCTCCTGTGGTGACTATTCTCCTGTTCAACCGGGGAGTATACGACATAACGGCTACGGTCAAGTTGGTGAAGCTCGCAGAAGACGTCAAGATCGAAACCCTCCTGAAGTTCTTCCTAGGGAGTGCTCTGTTCCAGCTTTTTGCGGGCTGGATCATAAATATCTGGGTCACAAGAATTGGGGAAGTGCTCCCTGTAGTGCTCAGGGATGACACACCGCCTAACAGGATGTCATGGCCAAGTGTGATCTACCAAGTCCATCTTTTCTTCATCCCGTCAATCACGACCTGGTTTTTTGTCAACATGGACTTGGTCTTCTCGAGCATATGGGGATTCAAGGTCTGCGGGATTTGGGCGAACCTGGTCTTGTTCTCGTTGATCCTGATTCTGCTGACTGCGGCCTCTGCAGCTCTCTCGACGCACCATCTGATATCTGATGGAAACTCCAAGTGGTGGTGGCGGCACATTCTTCACGGGGGAGCGACTGCTGCAGTCCTGTTCCTAGTGGGGATAAATTTCCTTGCCAACGCAAACTGGAACGACGCCATGGAGAGGATACTGTCGATTGGGTATCTTGCCGGCATGTGCTATGGGATCTTCGTGGTTCTTGGCACCGTGAGCTACTGGAGCTCGTCGATCGTTAGCCGAAGCCAGATGACACATCCTCATTCCAATTAAACCCAAGGAAGAGGGATTCAGATTAGATTAGACAGACATTTCATAATTCGAGATTGACTCCATTGTAGCAACCTCGTCTGCGTGATTTTTTTTAGTAAGAATATGAATATTGAAATACACTCAAATCAAAATTCTACTTCTCATTAACAATATAACGGATTTCAACTGTATTTGCCACCAGAAAAAAATAAGGTATATAGTCTTTATTAAGTACAATCAAGAACAATGGCACTCCTCTGCTCGATGAGATTGATTACCATCGGGTTTCTCGAGTGCAACTCCAGAACACTCTTGCCAGTGCAAGAGGGTGGGCTGACCATCTTCTTTAACGTGCACATCTTCACATCGTTCGTACTGGGCTTCATGGGTGTTTTCTTTCTCAGAAGGCATACTACGCATCACCTGAATCGAATTTCTGACACTTAGAATCCAGTCAAAGTTGGATTCTTTGATTCCACATGTTGGTTGATTGATTGGGATGTGTTATTGCAGACATACGGCGTGGTTGGAGCAGCATGCACCTGCCCTGGTCCTCTTACTCTTCACACGCTCAATGAAGAGATCAGTTCTGGCAAGTGCAGACCCAAATGGCATTGGCGATCCAAGATGTTGGCATCGCGTCAGTGCTCATTTTGTTCCTAGGAAGTGTGCTGTTCCGGCCTCTGGGTGCATCTTTGGCGTATTTCTTAACCAAAGAATGTCATGATTTCCCAGCAGCACATGAATTCTCAAAGCAGTGAGATGACGACCTTTCCTCACTTCCATCAACGTCCTTTCCCTAATCCCCTGTCCTCGCCCAGTTTTGCCCGAATCCGGAAGCTACGTTCACGTGCTGATGTCGGTTCAAAATTTACGGACAACTCGAGGGCCTTCATTTGATGTTGCAGGCTTTTCCTAAGCTGCGGAGGGATTGCTGTCAACCTTCTCATAACGGGTTTGATATTCCATATCAGAGCAAATAGTTATGGCTTCCCTGGTGACAATACGGGTGTTGGGCTATCATGCCGGTATATGCTACCCACGCGGTTTTCCTGGTACTTGGGGTCCTTAAAGCTACCGGACTTTCTCACTTGCCATCCGTGGACTGGTGGCACATCATCATGCAAATTGTGGAGACTTCGACTTGGATTACTCGTCTGTCTTATGTTTTAGAAACATCATTGAACTGAAACATCCATTTCGATAGCAAATCAAATCATAGGCAGATGTCTGTTTGACAACTGATTGTCGAACGGAAGACGACTCAAGACTCGTTAAAGACTGAATTGATTAAGAGATGAAATATGATCGACGAGCTTGTTTAGCGGTTCGTGAGAAGAACCGCCTTGCTGCAAGCAACTGGCTGCCTTCTCCTTCTGCTCCATTGCTCTGTCTCTCATCTCTTTCCCATTGTGATCCTTGAACAGTTGCGTAATAGCCCTCTCGATGTTACTTCTCTCAATTTTGTTCTCCAGATGCACCCCGACTCTCCAAACGTTGGTCACGTACCTCGTGTTGACGGTTTGGTCAGAGAAGAACGGCATGCATATCATCGGCACCCGTTCCCACAAGCTCTCCGGAGTCGAATTCCAACCGTTGTGTGTCCAGAATGCTCCAACAGCAGGGTGGGCCAGGATGTCCTGCTGGGGCACCTGGTTTACAATCTTTCCCCGCTCCATGAGGATCTGGAGGTACTAGACTGGAAGTTTGTCGAGGCATCCTGAACCACCTTCTCTGATGACCCACAGAAAGGAGCAACTGCTACTGGCCAGGCCCAAAGCTATTTCTTGGATCTGTTCGTCTGTCACGGCCGCGATGCTGCCAATGCGGATGTAGAGGACAGACTGGCACAGTTTCCCATCCAGCCGCGATATGCAGCCAATGTCAGCAGTCAGTAGACTGCTTGAAGAAGCCGGGAAACACTTGAGGAAGGGGCCTATGGGGAATAGCTGGATCGAGAACTGTTCACGAAGCATCGCCAGGGGGGCCGATTTGACGTCATCAAATGTATGGAATATGATTCCAGAAGATTTTCCAGTACTTCTAACCATGTCGACAATGACCTGCAGAATTTTGTCACGATCCTGACCCCTGATTATTGGCAAATCCTTAATCTTCAGGGGGGGAAACTCGAGAATCTCTTCTTTCAATTTCGAATCTGCCTCACGAGGCAACAACAAAAGGCATGTCAGGCTTGAATGGTTGTCTTCCTAGAAAAAACAGGAGTCTTGTTATGGATGCACCTTGAATCGGATAGTAGCCCTTCTCGATCAAAAGAGGGGAGGCGGCCAAGATACTGTGTGATGCTGCGCTGGTGGGCCTCAGCACCATCCTGGGAATCTGTTTGCAGGCGAAACACGTCGCGATATATCGGGGACTAAGTGTTGAATGTGGTCGCCAATAAAGAAAGTAACGAAGAACAATCAGAAATCACTAAGTATAAAGAGAAAAACTTACAGCCATCTTGTAACAACACTTAAGACGATTACGTACAGTCAGATTGACAATCAAGAAGCCCTTCGGGGTCAAAAAATGATTGTCGTGTGTTCACAATTGACCGGGGATGACTTATTTATAGGCACTAACTAATAACTGTCGACCGATGCACGTTGAACACGTGCTAATTGTTCTAAAACTGACTACCATCTAACTAGTGAGATGACTTGATCGTCGATACTTCAAACTGTCGACCGATGCACGTTGAACACGTGCTAATTGTTCTAAAACTGACTACCATCTAACTAGTGAGATGACTTGATCGTCGATACTTCATGAACATCGGCCCTTCGAGCATCGACCTTAATCCTTGCCGTCTCTCTTCGTCACTGAAGATCTTTGATGAAGTGTTACCATCGACCTTCGCTTCGTCAACATACTCCTGAATTAGCATCGATCCTTGACAGCTACCTTTAGCATTGCATCGTCGATCGAACATCCTCCAAGCAACATCGATCTTGGTTTTCTCCAAAGCCCATCGCAGGAGGCCCAAAATGACGTTTATCGTGTAAACATTTGGCCCCCCTTCATTTGACACGTCTGTTTATCTCACAGATTCCTCTATATAACTCTTGACATCTCGTTGTCTGCCTTTGTTCAAAACTCTTATCCTCATTGCGCCGCCTGCTCCTTATTTTCTCTCTTTTCAGCAATATCTCTCTACCCATGGCTCCCCAATCATTCTACAATCACACATCATTGAAGGGGTCCGACGTTTATTTCAAAGACTTCAAAAACCTAGCAACGGATGTCGTGACAAGTAAGACTAGCGACTTCGCCGACGAAGAGGAGAGGTCGAAAGGACAGATTACTCTGAGTCCCTTTTTTAGGGGTGGCCGCTTCAACCCTGCGACAAAGGATAAACATGTGCCCTGTGATTACCTCCTTCCCGATCCTGAGGTCATACCGATCTGCAGACCCAACTTCGTCGATCCAGGTAATTGGTGTCGACCCTCTGACAAGATTCGATCGTCTGACAAGAGTCGATCCTCTGACCCTCTCAACCAAAGAGATGGTCGAATCAAGAGTAGCGAAGGCTTGCATGAACCATGTTTGCATATACTGGCAATTCTCCACTGAGTTGTAGGGGAGATGGATGTACTAGTTAAACGCTGGTCCAATAAGTGAATTGGGGAAGAGTCGAACCTTTCAGTGGTCGTTGTTCGATGCCTCACACGTTTGACGAGTGAACCTAGCCATATGCTCTATCGATGTCATCTCATCTTCACCAGAGAAGCGAGTGAAATTGGGGATCTTATAACCCCTAGGATTAGGATAATCTCAATTGATAAACTCAGGACGTGAAAGTTTCTTTTTGTCCGGCTGTCCTATAAAGGCTAACCTCTTCTCGACGCACCGCTCCTGGGACCATTTGCTCAACTACTCGAGCGATCACAACTCTGTAATCAACAGGATCAATAGGCCTCAGAGGAACTCTAGGGACTTCTCTTTCTAACGGATTTCTATTAGCTTCCCTATTGAAAGTAGGTACATCCCTAGGGACATCACCGAAAAGGTTTCTCTTTGGGAAGTGACCTTCTACAGGTGGTCCGCGGACAGGGTATCGATAGTGGATCGCGAATAATGGCTCTCCCTTCGACAATGAGGAGGAGCGTATACCTGTGGTCGATAGGGATCCTACATATCATCATCAAGATCAACGAACTCATTATAGCTATTCAATTGATCAGGTGTGACAAAATCGCCTCGATCATCAGATACAAAACGTGACCTACTTGGTTCAGTCCGTCGATAGTCCTGAGTTAAATGGAGAGGATCCTGGGTGGTCTCATGATTGAAACTTACCCTACGTTTCCCATCACGAATAGTAGCCCTTCGTACCACGGTGTCGGGGGAAATTCAGCATCGATCCTGGCATTTATTCCTTGGAGTTGTTTTTGTAACTCCAAGAAGTTTTCCTGATATTTGGCTTGCATTTGTAGAAACACGTCCAAGGGAACTATCTCATATACATTTTGCAGGACGTTCAACACAGGGTATGTCCCTCGCTCCTACGTCTGGACATTTTGTTGCCCAATGTTCTGGGCATTTTGTTGCCCATTCTGACGGCTCTGAGCATTGTTAATAGTTTCGCCTTGCCTAGAATTAGTATCCAAATCAACACGAGTATCGGCCATTCTGTTAGCCGCACTTCGGGTCGTTGGCATTTCGTGTAATCGCACAAAACTCACTTTCGACTCTCACTGTGATCGCCAAAAACGTGTTTGCGGGCAAAACACATCGCGATATATCGAGGACTAAGTGTTGAATGTGGTCGCCAATAAAGAAAGTAACAAAGAACAATCAGAAATCACTAAGCACAAAGAGAAAGACTTACAACCATCTTGCAACAACACTTAAGACGATTACGTACAGTCGGGTTGACAATCAAGCAGGCATTCGGGGTCATAGAATGATTGTTGTGTGTTTACAATTGACCGGGGCTGACTTATTTATAGACACTAACTAATAACTGTCGACCGATGCACGTTGAACACGTGCTAATTGTTCTAAAATCGACTACCATCTAACTAGTGAGACGACTCGATCGTCGATACTGCATGAACATCGGCCCTTCGAGCATCGACCTTAATCCTTGCCGTCTCTCTTCGTCAGTAAAGAACTTTGATGAAGTATTACCATCGACCTTCGCTTTGTCAACATACTCCTGAATTAGCATCGATCCTTGACAGCTACCTCTGGCATTGCATTATCGATCGAACATCTCCAAAGCCCATCGCAGGAGACCCAAAATAACGTTTATCGTGTAAACAGAACCCCCAACTTATCGGCCACTTTCTAAGTGAAGATGTAAGGAATCCCTGATGAGGCATGCCACCAACCCATTCCTATGCAACTCCTCTAGGGAAGCAGTAAATGGCTTCACCCTCCAAGTTATGAGGATTTTAGACAGGACTGCTAGGTCAGTGGTGGCAATCTCGGAGTCATCGAAGCCGCACAGTATTGAGTGTAACTCAAGGTCAGGGTAGTTGGAAGAGTTCAGGGGATTGTAGTTGGAGTGGATGACGGTGACTAGGAGCCCTCGCGAGTGGAGCACCTGTGCCGACTGCATCATTGGGCTAAGGTGGCCCTAGAGTGGTAGAGGGAAGAGGACGATGCGGGCAATGTTGTTTGCGCATCTCTTTTTTGAATCCATGGCCGTGTCTGAGGGTGCCATTGTTGGATGGAGCTGCAAGATGACGGAATGGGAATAGACAACTTCAATAAAGATGTTTGTTGATGTATAGACATATGAATGTCCTTTTTGTCCGAAAGCGGGGAGACAGACTGATTGGCTGTCATGGACGTCTACGTACCATTTTAAAGTAATCAAACTTCTTGCATTGGCTGCTCCGCTATCCCGGCCAGCCGCCTGTCGAAGGCTGGTTGCCATCTCAAGGCGTGTTCAGAGATAATCCTTCCTTCGCCAGGAGACATGGCTTCTTCTGTGTTGGAAACGTTGGTGGGCACTCGCAGTGTGGGCGAAACAACGACCATCCTGAAATCTCATCCTTCGTCGTCGCCTATGATTGGTGTCACCCGATACTCTTCTTGTTGAACGTTGGTGGGCGAAGCAACGAACATTCACTCACTTGTGAGACAAACTGATAAATTTCCAAGGAAAAGACTCTCTTCTTCTTTTCATTTTCTTTTCATACAACTAAGTTATTTATAGATAAAAGAGAAAGAACACTTAGACTTCCGACTCTTGGCCTTCTAAATGACTCTTGGCCTTCCGACTCTTGGACTTCTCCAAATGATTTTTGGCCTTTGACTCTTGGACTTCCCTAAACATAATCAATTTTATTTTCAACATTTTGCGGGTTGTTCCAAGGGTAAAATTATCTTTTAACACAAATGGTTTTCTTGCTTTCATTTTCCATGCCATGCCTCTTTGCAGAACAATCCAAGTAATTTATGGCACCTAAGATATGGAAGCGGCTATTAACAAAGTGAACGGTTATTTCGTTAGACTGTTTTGTTCATTTTTACGAAACGATTCATAGAGTACACAAAAATTTTGTACTCTTGACCCTAGTGTTTTTTTACATTTCCAAAAATTTTGTAAAGTACAAAAAATCTCCGTATTCTCGTGGCGTAGTGGTTCCATACATTGTGCTATTGTTTTTTACATTATGAAGAACTTTTGTATTCTTGACTGATTTCTTCCGGCGGCCACCTCTTTCTCTCATTCAAAATCGTGCATGAGACTCTTATTTCCCATGACTCCGTTCGCGTAGTAAACTCCGCACATTTGTATGCACATTTGTATAGTGTTTCGTACTTTGTGAAGATATTTCATACTCTTGTCACGTACCGGTTTTGTACATTTGTATATTGTTTCTTACTTCACGAGAATATTTAGTACTCTTGTCACGTCGTGAATTTTGTATATTGCACTACTATTTCGTATCTTACAAAGAAATTTCTTATTCTTATCGCGTAGCAAACTTCACACAGTACATTACGAATTTTTTCATACTCTTATTGTGTATCACTTAGTACGTTTGAGTATTATTTTGTATATTACGAATTTTCTTCATGCTATTGTCGCGGAGCGTAGGGCAAGCAATTACAAAGACATTATAAGCAAACCTATGCAGCAATTCTTCGTTCCATGCATAGTTGAGAACAAGGCTACCATATTTGGAGGTGGGATATCCCGTGGTATTAATTTTTGAACATCCTATTTGGAAACAAAGTAAATTTTGAAATACAAATGGTAAATGTGATGCCATGCTTGAACTTACTAGATCTCCAACATCCCTGCTATGAATCTCAATGGGTTCCTTACTTGGTTTTGGTGATTCTGCACCAGCTGGTGATTTCATCATGGAGCCGACTTCGCCAGATAAAGGATCAGGATTGAACATTGCAGGGTACTCTTCCCCAATCTGATGGATCCGTGGTAGGGATGTCTTCATTTTGATGATGTGGCTCGTTAGTCGTGGCTGCTCCGATCATAACATTGTGGCACCTTCCTCTCTGAAATGGCTATATTCATGTGGCTCTCTTTACGATTATACAAGTCGAGGAAAAGTGACTTCATTTCTCCAACCTCATCCATGAGGACGCGAACAGAGTTTTCAATCCGTGTCATGCGCTCATTTAAGACCTGCAGTAACATGAATTACATTAACCTAAATGTGATCCATTGACAGAACAGAGTGAGAGCTTCAATCACCAAACTACATGACATCAACTGCTCGAGTTGTCCGTCATTTCTTTGATGATCCTTGAATGCCACACCTCCTGGATTGACTCGAGGTGGTTCACATGCCAGCGGTACCTGCAAGCAGATTCACCGACCTGTAATTACCTTCAGGCCTTGATTTCTTTTCCTTATTTTACATACATACCACAAACCTTATGCATGTTCTCCTAAAAAACTCCTCTAAGAAGGCCGTCCCACCTTAAATCATCCCAATCACCGAACAAAGACATATCACTGGTGTCCGCATTGATGAAGTTCCTCCTACTGACTACGTTCTGGGGGTTCAGATTGAGATGATGCTCCGATGTAGAGACAGAAGTGATGTTGAACCCACATTTCGTTGGACTCCTGATAATCTAGCCACGATCTCTACCTGGACTCTAAGAAAAATACCAAGGATTCGAGGAAGAGAGGAGGACATGAGAAGACTTTAAGAAGAGACAAAACTATTTAATCCACGTATCTTGATTCGGATGATTGTACAAATGGGGGTGGAAGCCCCTACTTATAGTTGGGGCTCTTCCTTCCTTAAGTGCGGTCAAAATAAAGTCACTTATCCTACTTTTCTACCATGCATTTTAACTACTAAAAATTTCCTTAAATATCTATCTAAGATAGTAGGTGGCCCAAATTATAATCACACGAGCACAATTCTAGTTGAGGGCGGAAATCTCTAGAATTGTTTAGGTGTTGTAATTTTAACACCCCATCAATACCGATTTACTTGTTTTATCATGTCGAGTTGCACTTAGAAATTCCTCGAGCTTGTTTGTGTTAAGTCCTTTGGTGAAGATGGTCGCCGGTTGGTCTTCAGTACTGATATGTTGCAGCATGATTTCTCCATGCAGAACTTTTTCTCTTTAGAAGTGATAATAGACTTCCATGTACTTGGTTTGTGCATGAAACATTGAATTTTCAGCTAACTTGATTGCCGACTTATTGTGGCATGATAAAGTAACTGCATAGTCAGCTTGCTGGTGAAGATCTCGCATAAGCTGTATACGCCATATAGCTTTTCCTATGTTACAGTAGCTGCAACTCAATACTCTGCTTTTATTGTTGAGAGTGATACGATGGGTTGAGCCTTACAACATTAAAGACGTAACCTGTGGTAGATCTTCAAGTATCACGATCTCCGGCATAATCCGCGTCACAAGATCCGACCAGTTTGAAATCTCCTTTGGTCTCATAGAGAATCCCATTATCAAGTGTACCCTTTATATATCTCAATATTCGTCAAATTGCTTTGAGATGTGGCTTCTTTGGAGATTGCATGAATCTACTTACCAAGCCAACTACGTAGGAGATATATAGCCTTGTACGTGTCAGGTAGTTCAGACTACCAACCAACTGACGGTACACTCTCGGCTCTTTAAGATCTTTTCCTTCGTATGTACTTAGCTTGGCATTGAACTCAATGGGTGTCGATATCGGCTTGCACTCGAGCGTTTCATACTTCTTTAATAGTTCCCTTGAGTACTTCCTGGCATAGAAACAAGCCTTCAGGGACTTGATCAACTTCTAGTCCTAGAAAGTGCTTCAATTCTCCAAGCTCCTTCATATAGAAGCACATCGAAAAATTCTCCTTGATTTGTCCAATCTTATTGTTGTTATCTCTTGTGATGATGAGATTGTCTACATACACGAGCATCACTATGATCTTCTCTCCTTCAGCTTTAACGAAGAGGCTTGAGTAAGTTGTGGCATGATTATATCCACTCTCGAGTAGGAATTATGCAATCTTGCCATACCAAGAAGCTCTTGGCGCTTGCTTGAGCCCATATAAAGCTTTCCTTAACTTGCAGACATAGTTTGGTCGATCTTTGTCTACAAAACCTTATGGTTGCTCCATGAAGATTGTTCTATCTAGCTCTCCGTGCAGGAAGGCATTCTTCACATCCAACTGCCAAAGTTTTCAAGACTTACTTGCTGCTAGGGCAAGCAATACTCGGACAGTTGTTATCTTCGCAAATGGATTGAAAGCCTCATCGTAGTCCAAGTCGTACTGTTGTGAAAATCCTTGAGCGACAAGTCGAGCCTTGTATCTCTCTATTTTTCCACAGGGTGAGTCTTAACCTTGTAGACCCACTTGCAGGATATCGATCTAACCTCACTAGATTTGGGCCCCAAATTCCCAATTTGATTTTCTTCTAGTGCCCGAATCTCTTTACGCGTTGCCTCTTGCCATTGCTTGTGTTGTGACGCTTCTTCATATGTGGATAGATCTTGTGGATCGACGTCTTCTGTAAGGGCAACATCTATGTATCGTGTTGGAGGTCTTCATTATCTTGTGGACTTCCACAGTGGTGTCGTTGCATCGTTATCTCTATCTTCTTCTGTCGTATCTTGAGAGGATCGTTGATAAACTCCCGTCTGCCATGGCCTCTCTTCTTCATCATTGTTTCTTGAAGCTGGAATTTCTTTTGTTTCTTCAACTGTTGACTTCAAGACAACTTCCTCCACCCGCTTCATGTGTCTTTTCTTCCGTTTCCTTTGAAGACGACCACCAGGAAGCTGCCTCATCAAAGACCACATTCCTTGACACAGTGCACCTATTGGTCATAGGATCGAAATATCTCCAACCTTTTCTCTCTGTGTCGTATCCGACGAAGATGCACTTGGTCGTCTTCTCGTTAAATTTGCTCCATAAGTGGCTGGGGATGAATGCATAGCAGACACACCTGAAGACGCGAAAGTGGCTTACTGTGTGGGCTTCATTTTCCATAGAAGCTCAAACGGTGTCTTGAAATCTAGGCGAGCTTGTGGCAACCTGTTTGTAACGACAGTTGTCTTCATATACTCGACCCAATATCTTCTTGGGATATTTCTTGCATTCAACATGCTTCGGCATACTTCTGCAAGATCATATTCTTTTTTTTTTCTGCAACATCATTTTGCTGTGGTGTGTGAGGACATGTCAACTGTCATCTTATTTTGCTCTCCTTCAGAATTCCACAAACTCCCTAGAGGTGTATTTTCCCCCATTATCCGTGCACACACACCTCACCTTCGTCTGCAAGTCGTTCTCCGCCTTGATCTTGAACTCTCTAAATTTTTGTAGGACCTCCGATTTCTCCTTCATAATGTCTACCCAAACATACCTGGAGTAGTCATCGATGAACGTTACCATGTATTTGCAGCCGCCTACTGATGGGTGCTTACTGGTCCAAACACGTCAGAGAATCAATTGTAGTGGTTCTTCGGCCCTATACTTGGGCTCTTCCTACGGTAGTTGATGCGCTTTTCTGTACTGACAACCTGAGCAAACGTTGTCGACATTTACCTCTAGTTGAGGAAGCCCCTTCAACATCTCCTTGGTCATCATGATCTTTAGTTTGTGGTAACCAGCGTGCACAAACCTCTCACGTCAGAGGTCAGCTGTCTCATTCCTCTTCACCTTTTCTATGTATGCCGATTTTGTAGACATCAAATAGATTGAGTTTACATTCCGTCCTTCCATGAATGATGTCCCAGAAAATTTCAACTCTCAATACACCTTCACATCTTCGGGCCAGAACACCACGAAGTTACCGAGGGCTGTTAATTGGGCTACTAACAGAAGATTCTTCTTTATTTCAGGGACATGGTAGACTCTTGTAGTTGCACCTTGTCGAAACTATCATCTCTTTTTGTGACAGTCTTGCCGATATGGGCAATGGTCAATCTTGAGTTATTGGCGGTGACAACAATGCGTTGTCCTTTGTAATTCGTCAACTTCTGCAGTTTCTCTTGACCACCCGTCATATGGTTGGAGTACCCTGAGTAAAAATCCAGTTATCTACATAGTCCATAAAGTTATTGTGAACTATTGCAAGGGTCTGGTCTTCCAATGGTTGCTTTTCTTCTAGAAAGGCAAGGAATGCTTCCATTCTTCTTCGGATTTATTTCCGTATTGACTGCTTGATGTGGCAACATTTCCTTCCACGTTCGTCTTCTTGGACAGCAGTCTTGAGCATAGTGTCCCTTCTTGCCATATTTGAAACATTCTTCGTTCTTTCGTTGGGTTGGCTTACCTGGTCTCTTTTGATGTTGTCATCGGTCGGGCTGATAATCTCGTCGACCATCTTTACCGCCTTGTGAGAATTTTTTCTCCTCAGACTTCTTATTTTTTAATATAGCTTCTTCCTTTATTACTATATAATGCCTCTTCTTCATTTTTCAGAGATACGCCCACCATCTATTTTGCTAGCGTCTCCTGATTAGCTAGCAAATTTTCTAAATCTTCTAAACTAGGCATTGTGGGCTATCCTTGCACCGTCGCAATAAATCCCCTATATTATGGCCTTAAACGATGGATAATAATCCTCGTCCTACCATCACTAATCCTAGATCTTGGGTCTAACTTTGATATCTTCCGACAGATAGACTTTACTTTTGTGAAGAATTGATTAATTCATAATTCTCCTTGTCTAACTGTCAACAAGTCATTCTTTGGCAACTGTAATCACATATCATTGTTTATAGCGAACATGATATTCCCTGCCTAAATCATCCATTTTCTCAAAGCGGCATCATCCTCCTCGGGTGGGGTCATCTCACTTCCGCTAAATGATCTCCCATAAATCTTGGCCTTGGAGATATGACTCCATGCACGTTTTTCACGTGCTATAATTCTGGTTGTTTAATATCTTCAGCATGCTGACATTGTTGAGGTCCGCCATACCGATCTCGACTTCTAGAGGCGTAGCCTGGTCCCCGACCTATGCTCGATGCAATCCCGGATTGCAGTTTTTTCGACAAAACTTCGATAGTATTTTGGCAGAACCTCCGTTGTACGTCTGCATAACCTCCATAGGACGAGATTCTTGATTGTCTAGCCACAATCTCTACCTAGACTCTAAGAAAAATGCCAAGGACTTGAGAAGAGAGGAGGACTCGAGAAGACTTTAGGAGGAGACAAGACTATTTAACACACACTTTCTTGATTCGGATGATTGTATAAATGGGGGTGGAAGCCCTTATTTATAGTTGGGGTTCTTCCGGATGTGTGGTAAAAATAATGCCACTTATTCTACTTTTCTACCTTGCATTTTAACTACTAGAAATTTCTTTAAATATCTATCTAAGATACTACATGGCCCAAATTGAGAAGATTTCGACTTGGATTACTCGATTTTTCTTATGTTTTAGAAACATTATTGAACTAAAAGATCAATTTCAACTAGGTAACAACTCAAATCACGGAGAGATATTTGTTTGCAGACTGATAGGCGAACTGATGACGACTCATGAGTCGCTAAAAACTGAATTGATTAAGAGATGAAATATGATCGATGAGATCGTTAAGTGATTTGTGGGAAGAACCACCTTGCTGCAAGCAAATGGTTGCCCTCTCCTTCAACAATGCCGGCCTCTCTCTCATCCCTTTACCTTTTTCGTCCTCAAACAGTTGCTTCATGGGCATCCCTTGACATAAGATCTGTTAAAAGACCAACACCGTCCGTATCTTTCTGGGAGCTTCTCTTCGAGATCCTTCTTTTTGACAGGTAGATAGTTTTCTTTAACTTGTGGTAAATCCATTAGGAGAATCATGTGGTAAAAGTCAAGTTACGTGGCTAAATTACTTTCACATCGTATGGGCTATCCTTGCCTATAAATAGGAGTTGGGACCCCAATCGTAAATCACTCCGCAAGAAGAAAGCAATATATCACTCTCTTTTCACATTCTCGCTCCCTCCCCCACTCAAGGTTAGGTTAGTCGTGAGTCCAACAAAGTCTTCAATAGTTCAAAGTCCGGCATTATCTTGGCCACCCAAGTCTAACAAGCTATCCAGAGTCGAGTTCCACCCAATATGTGTCCAGAATGCTCAAACAGAAGGGTGGGCCCGGACGTCCTGCTAGGGCTCCCGGTTTACCCCTTTGTTTACAAGGTAAAACGACATTTTTGGCAAGGTCGAGCCTAACATCGACTAGACCATGTGTAACGACAAGCCTAAAGATGAACGCCATCGATGATGAAGAACTCCATAGTTCGTCGATGGACATTCTGGACAGCATCGACGGCTAGCATAAAAAGCAGCTCCATCGACGGCTGGCTTAGAAGCAGCATCATCGATGGTTGGCGTAGAAGCAACATCATTGACGGCAGGCGTAGAAGCAGCATCATCGACGGCTGGCATAGAAGCAGCAGCATCGACGGCTGGCGTAGAAGCAGCAGAACCGACGACTGCCGTAGAAGCAGCTCCATCGACGGTTGGCGTAGAAACTGAAGCAGCGTCGATGAAGGCTGAAGTAGCGTCGACGATGAGGGCTGAAGCAGCGTTCACGACAACAGAGGATGAAGCATCGATTGCAAATGGATAAGATGAAACTGTTGATTCTAATTGCAACACATTTTGTTTTTGGATTTCTATAAATAGTTACTTCTAGCTTGTAATAAGACACACCAGACAATCATTCTATGACCTCAAAAGGCTTCTTGATTGTCAACTTGACTATCCATAATCGTTTTAAGTATTGTGCAATGGCTGTAAGTTCTTTCCTTTACACTTAGTGAAATTTTTTATTGTTCTTCTGTTCATTTACTTTATTGGCGACCACATTTCTATTCAACAGTTAGTTCCCGATATATCGCAACGTGTTTCGCCCGCAAACAGGTTTTTAGCGACCACAGTGGGAGTCAGAAAGGAGTTTCGTGTGAATATGTGAAATGTCAACACGTTTTTGGTGAGGTGAATAGGACGATGATCCTTTCTACGATGAAAGGTTTGTTCGATCACCTGATGAACATTCGGATGAGACTTTGAAAATTGCCTTCCGAGAGTCGGATGTGCGAATATCTATAAGAAATATCATCCGTAGTATAACAGAGCGATTAGAAACTATGTGTCGGGAAATGGAAACATTCCATTTGTTGATTCTCAATCCGGCTCATGTTCTTAAAAAAACGAATAGATAAACATCGAGGGTGATCCATTAGAACGTCCTCGGTCCGAAGGGGTATGGATGCAAAGGGAATTTCCCCCGTCGATGTAGAGGGGGCTGCCGTCGCCCCCTATGAGGGTTCGCTCTTTGGGGTTGAATGTTATCCCTGATCGAACCTGATTACCACTTGATGGCTTATCGAGATGTCGACCAAGGCACCATCAACGAGCTTCCACATCGCCAAGTCGAAAGGGCCAAGAGAGGTGCCCTCGCCCCTCGGGAGAGGCAATCCTCAAACATCGAAGGTCACCCCACGATTGACATTGATATCCACTTAATGGTTAATTATAATATCGATCCGAGTAACGTCGACTAACCTCTTCACCATGTTGAAGGAGTGACGGTGACTACCCTCGCCCCAAGGGTGGGGCCGCCCTCTAATGTCGAGGCTCTCTCCTTAAAAAGTAGTGGTTATGGACCGATAAACATAGATGAGACTTTTTGGAAGGGGGCAAAATGTTTACAAGGTACAATGACATTTTGGATAAGGTCGAGCTTAACATCGATGAGACTGTACGACAAGCCTAGAGAGAAATGACATCGATGATGAATAACTCCATTGCTTGTCGATAGACATCTTGGACAACATCGACGGCTGGCGTAGAGTAGCAACATCGATGGCTGGCCTAGAAGTAGTAGCATCGACGGTTGGCGTAGAAGCAACAACATCGACGGATGGCGTAGAAGTAGCTCTATCGACGGCTGGCGTAAAAGTTGAAGCAGCGTCGATGAAAGCTGGAGCAGCGTCGACGATGAAGGCTGAAAGAGCGTTCACGACAACAGAGGATGAAGCGGCTATTGTAAATAGATAAGATAAAATAGTTTATTCCAATTGCAGTATGTTTTGTTTTAGGATTTCTATAGATAGTTACTTCTAGCTTTTAATAAGACACACCAGACAATCATTCTAGGACCCTGAAGGACTGCTTGATTATCAACTTGACTATTTATAATCGTTTTAAGTATTGTACAATGACTGTAAGTTCTTTCCTTTACACTTAGTGAAATTCTTCTTCTGTTCATATATTTTATTAGTGACCACATTTTTATTCAACGGCCCGATATATCGCAATGTGTTTCGTCCGCAAGCACCTTCTCTTTGAGGATTGGGAGGAACTCACTCGGAATTTTGTCAAGCCATCCTGAGCCACCTTCTCTGATGACCCAAAGAAAGAAGCGATTATTGTTCGTTGGTCACGGCTGCGATGCTGCCGAAGCTGATGTAGATGACAGATTGTGGCAGTTTCTCGTCAGCCATGTCGGGCAGCTACAGTCGGCAGTCAGTAGGCTGCTCGAAGAAGCAGGGAAACACTTGTGGAAGGGGCCTATGGGGAATAGCGGGGAACTGCTCGCTAAGCATCGCCAAGGGTACTGATTCGAAGTCATCAAATGTATTGAATTTGATTCCAGAGGAAGCTCTAGTACTATTAACCACGTCGACAACGATCTCTGGAACTTTGTCATGACTCTGGTCCCTGGCTATCGGCAAATCTTTAATCTTAATAGGAGGAAACTCGAGAATCTCTTCTTCTAATCATGAATCTGCATCCCGTGGCCACAACAAAAAGGCGTCAGGCATATTTGGTTGTCTTCCTAGGAATAACGGGACACCTTGAACAGGTTAGTAGCCCTTCTCGATCAAAAGAGGGGAAGCAACGAAGATGCTGTGCGATGCAGTGCTGGTGGGCCTCAGCACCATCCTGGGAATCCCCAACTTATTGGCCACTTCCTGAGCAAAGGTGTACCAGGAATCTGTGACGAGGCACGACACCGGCCCTTGCCTTTGAATTTCCTCAAGGAAAGCAGTGAAGGGCTCCATGCACCCAGTGATGAGGAGTTTGAACAGGACTGGGAGGGTGGGGCTGGCGATCTCGGAGTTGTCAAAGCCACACGGTATGGAGTAGAACTCAAGGTCAGGGTAGTTGGAAGGGTTCGGTGGTCTGTAGTTGGAATGGACGACAGTGACTAAGAGCCCTCGTGAGCGAAGCACCGACACCAGCTGCATCATAGGACTAAGGTGGCCCTGGAGGGGCAGAGGGAAGAGGACGACACGGACTTTGCTCTTGGCACGTCTCTTTCCTGAACTCATGGGCGTGTTTGAGGACGAGGGTGGCATTGTTGGTGGAGCAGCAAAAGATGATTGAATGGGTTCAGACAATATCAACAGAGATGTCGACGGATAGACATATGAAAGTCCTTTTTGTCTGAAAGTTTGGAGGAATCATTGGACCGACTGCCATGGACGTTTACTTACCAGCTTTTAGTCATCAAACTTCCGGCAGCATCGCCCGGTCTGGCATATCACGGCTTTGTCGAGTTTTGTTCCTTAATGACGTTATTTGACAAATTATTTCGCCAAATAACCTTGTAACTTTCAAAATTCGTCGACTAACCCAGTGAAATCGGCCTTACAAAAGCCGACTTCAGTCCTGAAGAAGTCGACTTTTGTAAAGCCGACTTCATGTGAATGAAGTCGGTCGTTGAAATTTTTTCTTGTCTAAGTGTAGGCCGACTTCCTCATTTTTTTGCTTGTGAATAACCTTTATTTATTTTTTATTTTTTTGCCTTTGAAATTTTTTTTGCCTAGGTAAGTTTGACTTCCTCGTGTGAATGACCTTTTAGTTTTTTTTTACCTTTGAAAATTTTTTTTCCAAGGCCGATTTCCTCATGTGAATGACTTTTGAATTTTTTTTTCTAAATGTAGGGAAGTGGGCATTTGTAAGGCCGACTTCACTGAGTTAATCGACGAATTTTAAAAGTTACGAGGTTATTTGACGAAATAATTTGTCAAATAAGGTCATTAAGGAAGAAAGCTCCGGCTTTGTCAATACTTCGAAGGGAAAAATTGTCTTCTCACTTCAATATAGTCACATCCAAAATGTTTTCATAATAATCCAATTAATTTCTGTCTCGGAAGATTCATGTAGGATTTGCTTAATCCCGGAGCAGGCATGCCAGTACAAGAGGGTGCGGGGCGACGGTCGTTCCTGGGTTTCCTGGCCATTTTGTTTATCTGCGTCATCCAAACATGGCTGTATTAAATCATTCCGATGAACGGGATGGCTATGTACATCTGAGAATCTGAGGTAGAGTCACTTCTCGTTGCGATGATCCAGATTGCTAGCTGCGTCTCTGGTGCGTGTTCTTCGTCGACGGATCTCATGATTTCACTGCAGACCACAAGCCCGAAGGAATTGCCAATACAGTTGGTAGGTGTCGTTTCATCGTGTGTATCAACCTGCTGAAAGCTGGTTCCAGATTTCATATCGGTGCAGATTGTTACGACTTCCCAGTTCCAGATTTCATATCAGTGCAGACCACAAGGCCTGGGATATCACGCCCAAGTGGCTTTTCCGGTGACCTCCTTGCCGTCCGCAGACTGGTAGGATATTACTCACGTCAATTGAAAAGGGTTCAGGTTAGATTAATCGTTGTCTTGTCTTAGATTTAGAAACATTAGAGAACCAAAAGATTGATTTCTTCTCTCAACCACATTGGCGAGTCCTTGCAAGAATTCAGACACAGTTCCAGTGAAAGAGAAGCAAAATCAAAGACAGATATCCATTTGACAGACTGATCAGCAAGCCGATGATATCTCAAGATTCACTAAAAGTCGAATGATTCAGAGATGAAAAATAATCAACGAGTTCGTTTAGTGATTCGTGAGAAGAGCCGCCTTGCTGCAAGCAACTGGCTACCTTCTCCTTCAGCTCCATTACTCTGTCTCTCATCTGTTTCCCTTCGTGGTCCTTAAACAGTTGCTTAATAGCCATCTCGATGTTACCTCTCTCGATCTTGTTCTCCAAATGCACCCCGACCTTCCATACGTTGGTCACGTACCTCGCATTGACAGTCTGGTCAGTAAAGAACGGCATGCATATCATGGGCACCCCTTCACACAAGCTCTCAAGAGTGGAATTCCACCCATTGTGTGTCCAGAAAGCTCCAACAGCGGGGTGCGCGAGCACTTCCTGCTGAGGAGCCCAGTTCACGATCTTGCCCCTCTGCTCAAGGACTGGCAGGAACTCGGCCGGAAGTTTGTCGAGCCATCCTGAGCCACCTTCTCTGATGACCCACAGAAAGAAACAATTGCTACTAGCCAGGCCCAAAGCTATTTCTTGGATCTGTTCGTCAGTCACTGCCGCGATGCTGCCGAAGCTGATGTAGATGACAGACTGTGGTGGTTTCCCATCCAGCCATGATATACAGCCACAGTCGGCAGTTAGTAAACTGCTCGAAGAAGCCGGGAAACACTTGTGGAAGGGACCTATGGGGAACACCGGGATTCGGAGCTGCTTACGGAGCTTCGACAGGGACTCTGATTCGATGTCATCAAATGTGTTGATTATGACTCCAGAAGAATTCCTACTATTACTTACCATGCCACCGACCATAACAGGGATCTCGTCAAGGCCCTGGCTCTCGATCGCCGGCAGATCCTTAACCTTAAGAGGTGGAAACTCGATGATCTCTTCCTCCAATCGCGAACCTTGAATCGGATAGTAACCCTTCTCGAACAAGAGAGGGAAATCAGCGACGAGGCTGAGCGAGGTGGCGCTGCCCGTCCTCAACACGAGCCTGGTCACCCCCAACTTATTGGCCACCTCTTGAGCAAAGATGTACCAGGAATCCGTGACGAGGCACGTAAGCGGTCCGTTCCTAAGGGACTCCTCCAGGAAAGTGGTGAAGGGCCCCTCACACCTAGTGATGAGGAGGTTCAGCCGGAGGATGAGGTCCGCGGAAGCAATCTCGGAGTCGTGGAAGCCGCAGGGGATGGAGTGGAACTCAAGGTCGGGGTAGTTGGAAGGGTTGGGAGGGTTGAAGGTGGAGTGGACGACGGTGACCGCGAAACCCCGGGAGCGGAGCCACTGCGCCAGCTGCAGCATTGGGCTGACGTGGCCCTGAAGCGGCAACGGGAAGAGGATGATGCGACCTGTGCTTCTACCCGGAACCGTCATTCTTTTAACAGTATTATTATTATTAATGTGGTCTGAATGCGATTTTGGCTTAGCAGGCAGGCATCAAATTAAAACTGAGGGAGGCCGACAGACGACATTAACGAAGGCGGAGAGACGGATGAATTGTCGTTTTACGACTTGGGGAGAATTGACCTCCGTTCTTGGGGCAGACGGTAGTCACGAGCCGACGACAGCCTCATTCTAGGTTTCTGGGACGTACACGTGTCAGCTATCTGGTGCAGGGATGCGGTCCATCCGGAACGACGTCATCTTAGGCTCCATTTGTTTATGAAATGGGCCTGAGGCCGTCTTATTTTATTGGGCTCTGCGGTGTTTTTTAGTTCTTGTTACTTTAATAATTAGTTCAAGACAAAGTTCAATAGCAAAAAAGAGGAAACGACGACGTGTCGTTGACAGGATGTCCTTTCGGATTACTACTACCCGATACGACATTGATTACCCTTTTCCAACGTATTCTCCACCCAACTCCCCAGTTTGAAAGAGAAAGAGATAGACCGTTGTTTTTCTTTTCTTTGAAACTTTAAATATTCTTATCATCGGGAGGAGGAACCCGCAAAGTTGAAATCTTTCTCGGAAGGTCTCGTTCCTAAACGGATTTGGTGTCCTGGGTCTACCTCAGATAATTGGAAGTTCGGCCACTGCGAGCGGCCAAGAGTCGAGGGAGTGCGGCTCTGCTTCGACAGGGGAGGGGAGCGAATGCGTCACGCTTCCGCCGACTATCTTGGGTTGGCCCATTAGGCAAGCTGAGCTGCCTACCGTCCGGAGGAAACCTGTGGTTGCCTCCGGGAAGGCGGTGCAGAGTGGGGATGAAGTGAAGCTACAGAAGTTGGGTTCCAAGCTCTCGGGTGAGTTTCTTGGCATGCTGAGAGCTTATTCTGATGTACCTTCTCGTTCGACATTGTGATGTGTTTCGACCAGAGATGGATATGATGAAGGAGAGGTTCGCGAAACTATTGCTTGGTGAAGACTTGTCTGGTTCCGGGAAGGGAGTTTGCACTGCACTTGCCATTTCGAATGCCATCACTAACTTATGCGGTAGGGTGTTGCCACTCGATCGTTATTGTGTTGTTTAGAACTGTGATGGGATTCGTTCGTGTGGGGATGGGGTCTTATGTGCGGGTGCCTTCAGCTACCATCTTTGGACAGCTATGGAGGTTAGAGCCCTTACCTGACGAAAGGAAAGCCATGTGGCGAAGAGAGATGGAGTGGTTGCTTTGCGTTGGTGATCACATCATCGAATTGATTCCCTCTACCCAGACATTTCCCGATGGCAGGAAGCTAGAGGTAATGAATGACCAGGAAACTATTTAGTTTCTTCACTCCGGTTGGATTCATCCTTTGTGATTGATTTGGAGAGTCCTAACTGTTAAATTTGGGTCTTAGGTAATGACTTGCAGGCCGAGAATGGATATCTTCATAAATCTTCCGGCGCTGCGTAAGCTCGATAATATGCTTGTTGTAAGAAGATAAGCTCATGTGATTACTGTTGGTGCATATTTCCATGATATTCCTAGAGAAAGTTGTGATTTCTTGTAATGCCAGGATATACTGGATTGTTTCAAGGAAATGGAGTTTTGGTACGTTGATCAAAGGATTGTAGCATCTGATGCCGCTGAGGGGTCAGCCTCATTTAGTAAGACATTTCAGAGACAAGAGGAGAAGTGGTGGCTGCCCGTGCCTCGTGTCCCCACCGGTGGTCTGAGCGAGAACTCGAGAAAACAGCTAAATCAATGTCGCGAATCCACATGCCAGATATTGAAGGCCGCGATGGCCATCAACAGCGTTACCCTATCAGAGATGGAAGTTCCCCACTCGTACTTGGATGCTCTTCCAAAAGTACAATCTCTTTGATCTCTATTTTGTTCTGATGATTCTTTGCGTTCTTAGTTAACTGTCTGTCATCATTTCAGCACGGAAGAGCCTCTTTGGGAGATGTGATTTACCGATACATGACATCTGATAACTTCTCGGCGGATTGCCTGCTTGATTGCCTCGATCTGTCATCGGAACACGTAGCGCTAGAGATAGCAAACCGTGTAGAAGCCTCAATCTACATCTGGCGTCGTAGGGCGCATGATCATTCCAGGCCTCTGCATCAACAGAACCGATCCACCGGGAAACTTTCTTGGGGGACAATGGTCAAGGACCTGATGGTGGACGTGGACAAGAGGGAACTGCTAGCGGAGAAAGCCGAGAGACTTCTGCTGTGCTTGAAGCAACGGTTTCCTGGCCTCTCGCAAACCATCCTAGATGCAAGCAAGATCCAATCCAACAAGGTAATGAAAAAAAAAGGCTTGATTTTCTCATAAGCATGTTTGATCGGTCATGGGAGGCACTAAAAAGATCTTCTTCATGCAAGGATGTTGGGAAATCAATCATCGAGAGCTACTCGAGGGTCCTGGAGAGTCTTGCATTCAATATTGTTGCCCGTATCGATGATATCCTATATGTGGACGACTTAACCAGGCATGCTGACAAGTTGCTGCCTTCTCCGGCGTTCAATCTCACAGCGCAGAGGAAATCATGCTTCCTGTACTCAGTGCCTCTCCCAAGCACTCCGAGCTTCTCACCTTCTCCTGCATCTTTCATTAGCCCAGCAAGGGGTGACCTAACCCCTTACATCCTAAACAACACGAAGCCACCGCCGCGGGGATTTGGAGTAAGAAAAGTGCTGGACAATTATCTTGGCAGAACTGAAACCGAAATCACGCATCAGCTCGATGGAATCAATCCCAAGCAGTGATAGTTAAGATCATCATAATGGCAGCAAGGTCACTGCTAAATGATCATGTTCCATTAAGTTCCCCAACTAGTTAGAAAGGATTGCATCACTTATAGCGCAAGAAACGAGCATAGCTGAAAAAGTTAAACGTCCGACAACTTACTCTTTGCTGCCGCATGTCAGCCGCGATTTCGTAAGATGTCAAGGATATGAAATGTATGTCTACTATTCGTGTAAGTCCTACACAGTGCTTGGCCTTGTTGAAATTAGCATGGGGATCAGCCCCAACTGAGAAAGGACTGCTGGCAAGGACTAGTGAAGGGAGGGACTGAAGATTTGAATATGTTGGTGGACGAACAAAGGCGACTGAGATAGATGAATAAAGAAAATTTGGAAGGACGAACAAAAGCAACCAAGAGATCGGGCACCTTCTTCCAATAAGCAACTGTCAATGACCATATAATTTATCGTATGAGGTTTAGAAATCCTTCTAGATATTGCCAGTGCTCGTTTCTGTCAACAGAAGGCTTGTATGTTGAAAGTGAAGAAGGATCGAGGGAAGGAAGATGGATGTAATAGCTAATAAATGTTGTATGCATAAAGTTATCTGCTATATACAGTTTGGAAATAATCCCATGTTGCCTAGAAAAGGCCTAGGCCAAGTGTATAAATATAGTTGGGACCCTTGACCTAATAGCTAATTTTTAGGTGAATGGCACTCCGATACACAATTTCTACATGGTATCAGTGCCAGAGAGGATGCCCCACCCCGGCTGCTTTCACTGTTCCCCAGCTAGCAAAATTGATTTTTCCGGCTTCAGATAAAGCCTTGATGTCCTA
Source organism: Melastoma dodecandrum (assembly GCA_029817715.1). Lineage (NCBI taxonomy): Eukaryota > Viridiplantae > Streptophyta > Magnoliopsida > Myrtales > Melastomataceae > Melastoma > Melastoma dodecandrum. The sequence goes on from JARUPY010000563.1 coordinate 58,335, forward strand.
TGACAGAAAAAGGTTACAGCCGTCGTCAAAGACGAAGAAAAGTGACATATAAACTCTATGATGTACATTGAGAAGTCACGCCCGTAGCGAAAGAGTGCTGAGTTATTGAATATCAGAAAGACTTTTTCTATATATACATATAAGCAGCATCAGAAAGACTTGCCCATTCAAGAACTGGCCGACTTATTTCGCTGCGGACTTTGTTTGCCGTGCTTGGACTGGAAAGGAGGAAGACAAAGGAATTAAAACGACAGGAGGGAAGTAATGGAAAGATGAGAGAATCATGTGCCAGGAAGAAGTGGAGAGGCGACCCCAGGGAAATTCGTGCTGGGGAGATGGGTGAGAATAATTTGGTGGACGAATATTGGCCGACAAGATATCGGGTTCTCGCTAGCACATGGTATCCATCAGCAGCCACTTGATTTCTCATTGACGGCTTGCAGTGAGTCCTGGAATTCGCCGGAGTTTGTTCCGTAGGCCTCCACAGAAACCTTTCTTCCTCAGTTTCTCTGCGGCTGGCCTTGCCATTGGACTAGATATCTGGTCAGAACTTCACAGGGTGAGACGGAGTGGAATCAGGCCAGGACAAATTATAACAACCACGGAAGAAACTATGACAGGACGATTGAATTTTCTCATATCTGTTAAATCTCTTTATAGTTTCTTTTATCATACTTTTAGAATAGAAAACCATTCACATACTTCAAACATGAAGTACGATTTGAATGTATAGCTTTGGAGCTATTCACGAGATCTCGCTTTGGGCATCATACCTCGATCAATTGCTTATTGATTTAACCTTGTCTTCATTACCTCCGAAAAATCTTATCGCTGCTCGGGAGAGGGGTGGACTATCGGCCATAACCAACATGGCAGATTCCGAGCACAGTTTCTGCCCCGTTCCCCGGAGATACATGAGTTGCATCCAGCGTGTGAATCTCATAACACAGGAAATCGCTTCTCGTTCTCGGTCCCTGTCTCAGGCATTCCTAATAGGTGCTGACGACTGCTTGATGGAAACATTGTTGAGCAATTCGGCGAGCGATAGTTTGGGTCCGTCATAACAGCAGTTAGATCGTCTTCATCGATGAAAGATCATTCCCCAAGATCTCTTCAATGTTATCAGAGCATTCTCATTGTAATAATATTGATTTGCATTAGCTAAATTTAATGAACGTGACAGAACAAGCTGATGTTTTTCAGATTATTGAACCCGGCAGCATGTAAGCCGTGATTCTCATAAGGTATTATTTATAGTAAAATAACTATATTCAACTCGTGTCTTCTGAAGAACCGCCTTATCTGCGTTCACTGTGGCAGAAACCTGTGTAGAGTGGTGTATTGGAGAGTTTGGTGCAAACCATACTTATCGACCGCTATTTTGGTCAAGCAGAATGCTCTACGACGTATAGGACACGTGTTGTTGGAGAAGGCAAACATGAGGAACTCGCCAAGCTTCATTTCGGCCTCACACTTTGGACCTTTGTTGGAAGTAGAGGCCATCAATTTAATCCTCCATTCGAGCCACCGGTAAGAAACAAGCCAACCGATAGCTACTTCTAACTCAAGAGGTAGTAGGTAACCTGCAAGAACCATTGAATGTCTGCAGCGAGCACGATCGAGATGGAATCATATGGAAACGGTTGGCAGATTCACCTCGTAATTGCATCCATAGGCTAGTCAGTAGTTCAACGAGCCTGCATCCCAACTTCAATCTGTACAGAATGGTGGAAAAAGTCGAAAAACAGTTATAAACATTTTCATGGACAGTTAAGAACAGCGAACACATCACTGTTGTTACCTGGGAGAACCATAGAGTAGAAGAATGATAATATCCAGTGTTCTTGGAAACGCATAACCGATATCAAGAGCTGTAGGATGTAGGCCCTGTCAAAAGATTAGCGGTATATCGGGTAGTTCAGCAGAGGGAACAGATTGAATAGGTAGCTTTTAGAGTTCTGTGCGACCTTACACGTTGCATCATGGCTTGAATAAGGGCAGTTTTGTCGACTAGATGAACAAAGACAGGCCTATCCAAGCACATATTCATCTCTTCAAGAAAGCCTTTCACGTTGTGGTAAAGGTGTCGACACTCCTCGATAAACATGACAGAAGATGATTTGCATTCCGGGCACAATATCCGACCGTCCGCGAAGGATATGTAAGTGGCATCCCTGGGCTAGAAAGCAGAGAGATCGGAATTACCTGTCCAAAATCCTTTGACGAGCAAAGTTTGGTTCCCCTAAAATTCAGCACAAGATATTACCTGCAGCCGAATGCAACACCAACAACGAGGTGTGTTGTCAAAATCATGCTGCTGACAATACTTCTGGGACCAAAAGCGTCCGTTGACGTAATCTAGCCGTCCTAACCTATTCATAGGCAGCTGTAGAACTCATTGAAACGAGATGTTACCAAGATAGACCATATGGAACGAGCAACAGGGGGAGATTTCGGTTGTTCTAATGAACTCATCAGAAGTTGCGATGGCCTTACAGGCTGACGGCAGACATCACATGTCTGGTGCCTCGACGCTTCACAGCAAGACTTGTGGTGCGGATGACCACCTTCTGACAATGATGGCTTCCAGAAGCCAACAAAGAAAGAACACACGTAAGAGGAGGAAAGTAGGAATGGCTCGAGGGAAGAAATCGGACGTTGAGAGCTTGAGTACCTCATGGTCCGCGATCTGCCGACCACAAGTGCGGAGCAGAGACATTGAGGATGATAGAAGACGCCATTGAACTCCCGGCACATTCCCTGACTGATGTCGAGTTTGCATCCGGCGCATGATTTGGTTTTACTGAAGAATGGGTCAATATAATTCAAAAACCCGACTGCTGTTCAGTTTTCACTAGAATCATATTTTTCCCGCAACAAAAGCTACCTTCTTGCTCCTTGAGAAATGTCCATGGGACGATCCTTCTCACGGATAGGGCCTGAAAATATGAAACAGAACGGTGTAGCGGTATTTCGAAACTATGCCATATGCACATGAGATGACAAAGTATAAACTAAAGCTGAACCGGCGGGTGTCTTGGGACCCTGGGGAGCTGTGAGTTTCGGCTTGTTTGTATCTTCCAAACCGTAATACCTCGCTTCATCATTCTCCAGCTCATCAATCTCCTCGTCATTCTCCTCATCGTCCTACATTGAGTAAATAGACAGCATAAACCATATTGAAGGAAGTGCGTGCATGGTGGCACCTGTATTGAATCAGAATGGAAATGGAAAAGATAAATTACGTCCGATTTCATGGGCAATGGCCTGCGGCTGGAGCTTCTCTTGTTGCTTCCTCCCTTCCACCATGTCATGAAGCGGGAGTTACCATCTCCGGACAAAGGCTTGGTTTCCCCCGCTACAATATCACAAGAAATAGTTGGACATAATCCCGAAGCCAAGATGTACTTCTCGATCGAGAGTGCAGGCAAAGGTGACCGGTGATCGATTCCTAGACTACTTTCGACCAGCCATGGCAGTGATACAGGCATGTCAGTTTCTAATTTCAAATTAAAACAGCGAGTTATGCCATGAACAGAAGAAAGATTTACCCATTAACTGAATGAACACACTTATTTTGCAGCAGACTTCATTCGAAGCCTCAACCGAGAAAGGACTTGTTGTGTTTGGACAGGAAATGGGGAAGCGGAGGAGATTAAAACGTTGGGGAAAAGGTAAAAAAAAGGATGAGGAGAATCAATTCATGATGAGCAGTCAGAAGGGTTGGCAAATTCGAGCAAGGACAGTAAAGACTTAACAAGAATAATTTCGGTGGACGAACAAAGTAGACCCAGAAATCTGATTCCTCCCACAACGCGACCCGTCAGTCATCATATAGTTTCTCGAAGCGGGCTTTTCCGGACCCTTCTAGAATAAACCCATGTTTGTTTTCTGGTCCAGAATCGGCCGACTCGCTTAACAAGCTGGCCGCATTAGCCTGCTTCCGTACTTTTGGCGGCTGCTGGTTTCAGTTAAACTATATAATATAAATTAACATGATATTAGACGTTTTAACTCACATACCTAAAAATCTCCATTATATGGCCGAATGAGCCAAAGAAAGCTCGGTTAGCCTAGAACCAACTGCCTAAAGCGAAAAATGTCAGTCCGGTTCGACTTGAGGACGTGTCAAACACATAATATAAATCAAGCATCACCTAATAATTTAACATCATGCTTGCATACTCCCATTACGTCGTGAAAAATGTAAAAAACTTACCGTTTGACCTAAAAGCTTAAGTTATTAGGTGATGCTTGATTTTATATTATATAGTTTAATAAGCCTGTTGGTAACAATGGTCACACTAAAAGTTTCCTGATTTATGGAAGCAAACGCTTGTATCGTACGAAATTGTATTTGAGCAGACTTCTGAAACAACGAGTCTTGATAATAAAACTAAGTAGGCGTAGAGATGTTCTGATAACAGAACACAATCGTCGTCGGTGTGAATGTACATGTTTGGTCACACAAACACATAAAAAGGTTAGTAGCACAAAAATAAATAACACAATAATTTTTATAGCGGTTCACCTAACTAGGCCAACGTCCACTCCACCCAATCACATGATTTTCACTATTAGAAAATAATACGTATAGCAACTCCTATACATAGCTTCTCCTATGAGGCACGACTCCTCCCGTACTGAGACACAGTTAACCCTTTCTGTGATTCACTATACAGCGACCCGTGTGCTAAGGATGGAATTTCCCGACGGCAGCTCCATAACCTCCACGGTTTCCTCGAGACAGCGACTATGTGGCGAGTCCCACACGAGCCCATAACGAGCCCTCGCAAGCAGACAACAACCCATGTCCAAGGTTGGAGTTTCTCGACGGTAGTATCCACAACCCATACGATCTCCTCGAAATAACGACAATGTAACGACCTCCACACAAGCACGTAGCGATCCGTACGCAAACAGACAACGATCCCTGTCCAAGGATGGATTTTCGTGACGGCGGCTCCCTGCGCGATCTCCTCAAGATAGCAACTACATGGCGTGGCCCACGCAAGCGAACAACTCCTCTGTTCTGGGTCACATGCACGACTTATCTGTGACTGACTACACGGCGACCCCATGTTAAGGTAAGCCTGCAAAACTAAAAGCACGAAAACTCGTCAGAAAAAAAAAAAAACAAAAAAAAAGCAATTCGGGCAGCACCTCGCACCTCTTTCCTGTAGCTTCTTCTTTTTTCTAACAACTGTTCTCTCAATCAAGACTCACGACAACAATTGTTATTTTCATTTAAACGTAAGCTTTATATAAGATTAGGGAGAAATAATAACTTATCAAATCAATTTAATTAATTTGATTAGGATAACTATTATTTCCTTTAAAACTTCATTATCATTTGAATGATTTGATTGGATAAACAATCGTATGCCAAGGATGTGAACGATTGTTTTAGGAAAGATTAATCAATAGTTTCAAGTGTGAAAGAATTTTATTTAAATAAATTCTAAATACAACCTATCATTTTAACAAATGATAGCTTTATTGTATTAATTTTATTATCAATCAATAAATATTAATCCGCAAGAAACATAGAAATGATTAAAATATTTCAGTCATATTTAAATGCTTTCCAAATATTACAAGATAATTTGTTTAGGGTAGGTTTTCTTTCTATAAGTAAACCATGAGATAAAATCAAGTAATTCATTAATGTTATGTGAACGTACGTAATCCTTTCATTAGTTTATATTTGTACGGCTACAAATAATTTTGATTCATTGAACATAGAAATATCTTATGATATGATGTATGATAATTATTTAATTATAATATTTCAAACTCGAAATATTAATAAGCAAGTGCAAAAATAATTTCGCATCAACGCTAGTATTTATCTACCACATTCACTCGATAGAATTTATTTAACTTATGTAGATTGTAGTCAAAACCATATTAATAAAGCCCATTGAAGCTGAACCATACTGACATCTTTTGACTATGTAAAAACCTTACCGTTTGATCTAAAATGTGATGCTTGGTTTTGTTGGCCCTTTGATTGTGACTAAGAGGAGAAGTGAATTAGTCTTTTCGTTCGAATAAAACTTTCGCGACAAACTTACAGAACCTTCACAACGGAAGGCTTAACTTTTGTGGTTTACAAAAACTTAAAAGCAAATTGGAACACGGTGTTTTATAGTGGTTCGGTGAATACACCTACATCCACTTTCGGCCGCTTTCACTAATAACTTGTAAGTTGTGATTACAGTGTAGAAGGTTGAACCTTCTGTGGTATAAGAAAATAATTTCTTTAACCACGGGACGGTAAGATTATCTTAACCAATTGCAAGAAACTCTCTTGCTAAGTTTGGGGTGAGTCTAGGTCGAATCACAAGGAAATCAACCAGACTTGGCAAGCATAGAACCTTGGCTGGAAGCTTCAGCGACGCTGTAGCGGGCTGTTCTTTCTGTGGATTTGCGAACAGACTTGATGACGCTTCATCCACGTGTTCGGACATCGTCTCGTATGCTTCTCTTTTCGTGTTTTGGATATAATCTGCAAAACAAATAAAGATAACCATATACAGGAGACTGCAATCTCTCACCACTTACGCCTGCTGCAGAAACCTTCTCTTGGACCTGTTGTACGCCCACCTGGCGTTACGGACAGCTTCCCCGGCCAAGTCCTTCGGATTCACAGCCAACAACGCCTACGGAGTGGCTTCACCAATGCACACCTGCTGCAAACACACAGACAGCAAAATAACCAATTACAGAAGGTTGGAGGACCCTCACAGCTGAACGCCTGCTACGGACTCCTCCTTCTCTCTAACCAACTCTGTACGCCGACTCGTCAACCAATGAACCTTCTCCCCAGGCACTGGTGCACGTAGTCTGACGTTACGGATAAAGTTCCGGTCGAGTCCCTCAGATCCGTAACCACCGATGTCACCGGAGCGGCTTCACCACGCTCAACCCGTTGTAATCACCTCCTGCGAGAACGCTCGCCTGGAGTCTACATTCCTGCACACTCACACACACGTCAAAGCACCACGCTAACGTTGCAGAATATGCCAAGACTTACCACCACGGTTACAATAATAAGAATGAAATGTTTTTGTGTTTTTCTCATATACAACGATAATGTCCTCCTGTAATTAAGGAAACTTATTTTTCTAAATACAAAACATGACCAGATTCATTCCTTCGTGCATCAAATGATTGGGAACAACATCCATCTGATTGTGAATTAATCAGATTATCCTATTATCAGATATTGCATTAGAGAAGTTTATGCAAGATTTAGTCATCAGCCTTCTATAGTTGGAAAGAAAAATTATTTTTGTTTTCAACTTGGGAATTCCAATTATAGGCCCGTGCATTTATCTGTTAGGGACTTCCAAAATAAATTTTGTTTTAATTTGAAAGACTAAACCTTAGATAGCGCACTGTGGAAGGTTCGGCCAGAATTGAGAGTCAACCTTCTATTGATGGAAATAATCAATAACTTATTTTCAAAATGAGATAATTCGTTCCGGATAGAATTAACATTGTATCTGGACGAAATTCAGGTGAAAAGTTTAATTGAAAGCAATTTGTAAATAACATTATTCTTTACAGAAGGTTAGATAGAAATTTCCAAAAATGATAAAATAATTTCCTTGATAGGAAAAATATTTTATTTTTGGCTTTCAATCATTTATCTCACCGGATAAGAATTTAATATTAATTCAAATAATATTCCTAAGAATATTTCTCATTTGAATTAACATTGAATTAATTATTAAAATATCTAATTATGGAAATATTTTCTTGATCTAAAATTATCATTGGATGAAGAAAATATTTTCGTGATATTTTTTCTTTATTAAGAAGCATATCTTCATTACATGAGGTTACAAATTCTGTAAAATCATAACAGGTCAAACCCGTTGTAGCTGACACATCATTAAAACTATATCAACAGGTTTTATAATATATAGTTTAATGAAAAGAACATCAAATTTCCTAGAAGACAAAGTTGGAGGAGACACGATCCATACTATTAATATTATTCGCTGATTACATAAATATTTACATATTTATAAGCGTACTCATAGTAGAACGAGTCCAATTTTTCTTCTGGATAGTTATTGTATGCTAATAGCATGTCTGCAGCTATTTCGTCATACATTTGACACAGCTTATGTTTCGAAGAATGGCCTTGTCTCCTTCACCTGGGTAGAAACCCGGTTCGATCAATGTGCTCGATTGTTAGGTGTAGACCATACTTATCAACTGCTTCTTTGGTCGCCCTGAATGCTCCGTTACGTGCAGCCGGTATTTGATTGGCGATGTCATACAAGAGGTACTCCCCGACTTTCTTTTCGAACTCCCACTCCCGGCCTTTCTTGGATGAAGAAGCCATCGATTTAACTTCTGATTCGAGCCACAGGTAACCGACTAGCCAACAGATAGAATTTCCTAACGACATGGGTAGATCATCATAACCTGCAAGGATCATGGAATTTTCGCAGGGAGAACGATTTGGATCTCATCGCAATGGAAGCAGTTCCAGAGGGGCTGGGCTAGTTTTACCTCTTAAGAGTAGCCAGGTATCCATCAGCTCTTTAGTGAGCCAGACTCCTAACTCCAATCTGCGCATTTCACGGTGTAAATGGACACTTCCCCAGCTTGTAAGAACATCAAAAGTATAACAAAGTCTTATACCTCACATAGCCATACAGAATAAGGACGTTAATTTCGGGTCCTCTCATAGTCGTATAGGCCCTACTCAACATCCCCACAGGGGGTTTACCCTTACCCTGTTAAGATAGCGAGTGGTATTGAGTCCTGTCAATTATCTTTGCACAGCTTTAGAGTTCTGCGAGGGATCTTACATCATTCATCCGAGCTAGCTGAATAGCTCGATTGTCGACTAGACGAACGGAGACAGGCCTATCGAACGTGATCTTCATTCCTTCCATAAATTCTCTTACAGCTTTGTAAAGGGGTCTGCACTCGCCAGTAACCAAAATAGCAGATTCCTTGCATTGCAAGCACAACATCCGGCCGTCGCCCAAAGATACATAAACGGCATCCCACGGCTAGCAAGAAAAGTGAGCCAAAAACTCACATGTCCAAATCCTTCCGCGAGCAAACTTTCAGATTTCATAAACTTGTGTGGCATCCATTACCTGAAAGCGATCGCAACTACAACAACGAGGTGTATCATCAAAATTGTGTCTCAGACAGTGCTTCTCGTGCCAAAAAGGGGTGGTCCTGTACTTCAACGCCCCAAACCCAGACAAAGATATCTGTAGGATTCGGCCGAACGAGAAGTTACCGAGGCAAAACTGAACAAGCAACATGAGCAAAAAACAACTGTTCGAAAAGGTCAGGAATTGGAATGTGCTTACAAACCGACGGCAGACATTGCATGTCGGCTGCCTTGACATTTCGTAGCAATACTTGTGGTGTTGATCACCGCCTTCCGATGACAATGGCTTCCAAAAGACAACACAGGAAGAATACTCGTAAGAAAAGAAGAAGCAGGAAGGACTTGAGTGACCAAATCTGACGCATGAATAAAGGCACCTCATGTTCGGCAATCGGTCGACCACAAGTGCGACAGCAGAAGCATTGAGGATGAAAGAAAGCTCCCATAAACTCCCGGCACGTTCCCTTGCCGATGTCTTGTTTGCATCCCACGCACGTTTTGCTTGTACTAAAGAGATGCATGTCGGGGAATAAAACCTAGCCGTGCTTCATTTCACAACAATATTTTTCATATCTTCGGAAAAGTTACCTGTTTCCTCCTCGATAAGTGTCCGTGGCATGATCCTTGTCACGAATAAGCCCTGGAAACATGAAGCAGAACGGGAAACCATATTTGCAGCCGCACGCAATAGGGACATAACAAGATAGAAAAGGGTGGAAACCAAAGCCCAACCGGTCTGCCTCCCGGGACTGTGGGCGGCTGTATGTTTTGGCTTCCGAGTATCTTCAAACCTGTAATTGTCATTGTCCTGCTCATCACTGTCATCATCGTCCTACATTTTGAAAGCAAATAAGCAGGTTGGAGCAGTGCCTATGGTAAAACTGAAGTATAACAAAGACAGAAAAGGAAATTCAAAGAGGAAAATTACATCCAATCTGGCGGGTGGCGGTTCGCGGCTGGAGTTTCTGTCATTGCTTCCAATCTTAAACCAATTCATGATGTGGGATTTTCCATCAACATATGAAGACTTCTTGTCTCCTGATCTTATTGTGACAAATTCCGTGATGAACTGAACATGTTAACTACTTTGATATCGAAAAGGGCAGGGCATGAATATCAGAAAGATTACCCATCAGTGAAACAGGCTGACGTGTTTAGCGGCAAAACTTTGTTCGAAGTTGATTGCCGATCGTGTTTAGCTGCAAAGAAGGAAGGAAGGAAGGAAGGATTAAAATGGTGGGGGGAAAGGGGTGAAAGTAACAACAGCTGGAGAGAATCGTTGTGCCTGAAAGAAGTGGAGGGGGCTGGAGATTCGACCAAAGACTGAAGATGAATCAAAAACAATTTTGGTGGACGAACAAAGTACACTACGAGATCAGATTCCTGCTTCCACTAAGTGACTTTCCACCATCATATGATTCGATTCTTCATATCGGTTTCGGAATCTTTCTAGATATTGTTGTGCTCGTTTTTCATGGGCTGGAAAAGAGTTTTCATGGCATGACCTGGTTCGTTATTGAAGCACTTCGCAGCAGCATTTCTGTACGAACTTCAACCCGCTCTTCTTCAGCGATTCTGACCACACATAAGGAAGTGTATGACGGTCAACACATACCTCGTACCACTCCAGTAACAGTTTACTCGGTTCATACCAAATGATGATGAAATGGAATAACGAGAAAGGATGAGGATACCAAAGATACACAACACGATAAAAACATCAGCGACGAGATGGAATCGCCTTCCAAAGGACTTTCAGAATTTGCCAACTTATCTGTATGCCCTTACTAAACAGTAGAAACAAGTCAATGTTTACCCCTACTTATAGTATGCCGCAACATGGTGGCCAAGATTAGGAATTACATGTTTACAGCTTGCATAATTCAGAGAACGGCCTCGTCTCGTTCACCTCAACACAACATCTGGTTAAATCCATGTGCTTGATTGTTGAGCGTGAACTGAATTTATCGGCTGCTGTTTTGTTTGCCGAGAATGCTCTGTAATGTGCTGGCTGTGTCGCTATCCAGTACATTAAGAACTCCCCAAGTTTCTTCTCGACTTCCCAGCACAGTCAGTTGAGCCACAAGAACGCAACTAATCTGAGACACAATCTTGTAACTCAGTGGGTAGAATCATCATAACCTGCAACAATTGTCAAATGTTCTCATCTTGTGAGCAGCCATCCAAACGCCTGCTCTTGAGAAAGAGAGGCTCCTAAATCCTATCTGCACATTTTCGCAACGTAAATGAATGTCACCCTGCTGGTAAGAATGGCAAAAGTTTAACTCAGAACGCCATTCAGAAGAAGACACGATGATTCTCGGAGTCTCCTCCTTGTAAGTCGTATATATATGCACAGAAGGCTTGCCCTTTGAAGACAGCAACCGGCTCATCGATTAGTCCCCGGGGAGGGGATGGTGCATAGACATGGATTCGGAGAATTTTCCGGGATCTATTACATCGTCTGTCCTTGCTAGACTAATGGCTCGTTTATCGTCATTCCTTCCATGACCTCTTGCAGCACTGTGAAGGGATGGACGCTGGCCAGTAACCATGGCAGCAGATTAACTTGCATTCCGAGAACAACTTCCTGCCGTCCCGGAGAGATTCCTAAGCGGCGCCATCCCATGGCCTGCCGTGGCTGGCTAGCAAGAAGAGGGATCGAAATCACTTGCCCCTAAAGTTATCCATTTTTGCCCTGTTTTAGAAGGGAGTAACAAAATCTAAATCTAAACATTGCCCCCGGGGGGTCCAACTACGAGCAAACGAAAGGGACGTGTCCTCTACTCAATTTGTGCTGTCGGCAAGAAATTTGTCAGAAACCGAATCAATAATCCCAGCCAAAGTTCATATTTGATCACAACTCATGTCGCAGAAACCCAAATCATGCCAACTACCAAATAATGGAACTGAAGCCTGCATTGATTTCAGCAACAAGACAATCGAAATCATAATTTTATTCTCATCCCTTATTACATTACATGATTGAAATCGCAATAGTTTCTTACATACAACAACAGCTCATGAAATTATCTTCTTCTTCTTCTCCTTTTTACATTGATCCATGCAGCAGCAGCAGGAAGAAAGTAAAAGATAAACGTAAACAGTGAGAGATAACCCAAAAACAAAGCCATGCCAAGCCAAGCCAAACAACCACTGACCCCAAAATATAACTTAAATATGTAGCACCTGGGTTGCTTCCTAGAAGTAAACATCCTAATGCGAAACGATGCGATGATCCTACTCGCCTGAGTTTTTTCGGCTTTGATGTCTGGCAGGGATCCTCACATCAGGATCTCCGGCTTCAGGATGCTTGTTTTGATCTCCTTGTGAGGCAGGACTACCCCTCCGTTGCTGTACACCTCGTCCCCCACGTGGACGTCTTCCCCTAGGATGGTCATGTTCTCCACGCGAGCCCACTGCCCAACCGTGGAGTGCCAGCCGATGATGCTGCCCGATACGCAGGCGTGCTTCTTGATCCGGACCCCACGCATGACCGTGCAGCGGGAGAGACGTACCCCTGACTCCACTGTGCAGTTCGGGCCGATTGCGACATCAGGGCCGATGAGGCAGCCCTCGCCGATTTTGGCGGTCTCGTGAACCAGGACGTTGCCAAGGATGTGTGTCCCGGAGGCGAGCATGTTAGGCGATCTTTTCCTGAGGGAGTCGAGGTAGAGCCTGAGGCCTGTGATGTAATCCTTTGGCTGCCCGATGTCCATCCAAAAACCGGGCAAAACCATCGCAAATAGCTTCTTCTCCGCTGCTATTTTTGGGAAGACTTCTTTCTCGATCGAAGTAGGCCTGAGCTCGATCCGGTCGAGGACCGAAGGGTTCAACAAGTAGATCCCTGCATTGATTTTGTTGCCCACAAACAGCTTTGGCTTCTCTACAAATTTCTCAACTCTGCCAGTTGACTCCTCCATGATCACCACCCCGTACTTGGAAGGCTCGTCGACCTGCAAGATTCCGGAACAGCCAATTAACACCGCGACACCATCAGATTGGAACCCCAGCAAGCAAAGGAATGCTTGTTACCTTAGTAACCATAATGGAAGCCTCTCCTCCATGAGCTTTGTGGAACTCAATCATTTCCTTGAGCGGATACTCGCTAATCACATCGCTGTTGAGAACAAAAAAGGGGTCGCCAGATTCGTCGACCAACTTGTCTCTAGCCAGAGCAAGAGGACCAGCCGTACCGAGTGGCTCGGTCTCCTGCGAGCAGGTGATTTTGATGCCAATCTGGGCCTCGAATTCTTTCAAGAAACTAAGCATCCGCTGAAACCATAGACGCAGCGCCAAACAAATAAGGTTTCCATTTAAAAACTTTTCGACAATAAGAGATGGTTGATTGAATGCAGGGTTTCCTACGTCAGGCTGATAGTTGATAGCCAAGACAACTTCAGTCACTCCAGCACCCTTGAGAGCCTCAATCTGCAAGAATTCATTGCTCATCAGAACATCGACACAGAATTTAAATGACTAAAGTAATCCACCCAGTCTTACCTGATGAAGGATCATGGGCTTGTTAGCAAAGTCGACGAGCGGCTTGGGGACATTGAGCGTCAGGGGCCTCAGCCGCGTACCGAACCCACCCACGAGTATGAGGGCCTTCATCGTGATATGCTAATTGTAGTGCTTCTGCAGAAGCCACCACACCACAGTAAGCAAACCACCTCTAAAACATTATTATAAAACCCGATCGGATACAGACAACACAAACCAACAACAATAATCAAGAAAGCGCTTCCCGAAGAGCTCGAGTTCACTTAATGCCCTCAAAGTCAACCGCTAGACTAACAGAAAACCAAATCCTCCTCCCCTGTTGAAATCAAGATCCAATCACCGCCCCAATCTGAACAGATCTAGCGAGACCGAGCAACTTCTTCGTAAAAAAAGGGCCAAAAAAGGTAAACGAAAATGGCTTCCGAAGTGAAGCCAGGACAACCTGCAGACACACAAGAGAGGCCACCCGATACAACAAACCCCATCCAAATCTCGACCCCACCGACACCACTTCAGTTCACACCACGAACCAGGACGAGGCCGACCCGACCCACAAACAAAGATGCAAACTTGGGCCACAATTCAACGCTCCGGCGTGAGGGGAAGCCTCGGGCGAGGCGAGAACCCTGGGACCGAATCCCTCACGCATTACGGGTATGGTCAGAAGTGATGGCCGTAGTTTCAGGGGGGAAATGGTTGGGAGGGAGGAGAAGAATTAGGGGGATCACCTGAGACTCCGGGGGGACGGATCGGGATCGGGATCGGTCGGGAGGAAGAAGATCCCTCGACAAGGGAATCCGAGGAGGTAAAAAGGACCAGGTAACGAGAAGAAGGAAGCAGTTGGTTGGTTGAATAATTGGAGGGCGGGGATTTGTTAGGTTTTATAGCAAGGTTTGGTGGACCCCCTTGCTGACGTGGCAGTGTGAGGCAAATGCACCGACAGCCTGTGTCTACTGGCATGACATGACAAGAAGAGTAATATTAGTTCGAGAATCGCCATTTTTCAATCTAGTAAAAAGATGGTGGTGCATTTGAACAACAACGACGCTTATAAAGAATTTTTTTTAATTCAAATTGCAATTTTGAAAATTTAATTAATAAATTACGACCTTATTTATTTCCTCAAAAAAAAAAAAAGTTAAATCCCTACAAATTCGCATGGCATGTAACGAAATATTACTTATGACGTAATAACATGATACATGTCTTAGAACGGAAGTCAGTGCGGCTGTTCTGGTCGTGGGCTTGGCTACCCCTCTCCTCTCTCTCTCTCTCTCTCTCTCTCTCTCTCTCTATCTATTCTTTCCGGGCTGCTTTCATGGGATGAAATGCACTTTTCCATGGCGTCTGTGTCAAGAAAATTAAGGTCAATATTCCTATTATTTATGTATTTTATGGCGATGAGTGTTCTCTTATAAAAGTGAATGACGTTCCCTTTTCCCTTTCCCTTTTTTCTTTTCTTATGATAAGATGGTAAGATATGTCTGGAACCGGCGGTGGCAACAAGTGGTTTCTGGTGTTTGTCTTTGTTTGGTCTGAAAATAAAGGTTTTCCTTTCATGTTGTTGTTTATTCACACACTTCCTCCAAACAAAAAGCATGACTTGCTAAGGATAAGCGAGATGCATGCATTCATTCATTCATAATACAATCGTTGCGATCTGCGTGAGGATGGCTTAATGTGCATGATAAATTAATTTCAATGCTCTCTCTATATATGTTAATTGTGATGAAAGTCTAAAAAGCCACCCCTTTTTTGACTTTTTTCCCCTTGTGATTGATCTCAAAGAGAACAAAGTACTAATGGATGCATACACAATCTTAGAAGGGAAAAACAAAAGTAATCATTGAGATAAATAATAATAAGAAGAAGTAGATCTGACTCTGCCTTTGCCTCATCAAATGAATAAGGAGGGGGCCACAGGTTGAGATTCTAAAGGTTTCAATCTTTGCATCAACCAGAAGACAAACTAATCACTGATTGAGTTTTGCTTCTTGCCTATGAGTCTGAGATACAATTCTTCTTTGGGCCATTCTCATCGATTGGGCCCAAAAGCCCATCTCAGAGAAGCCCAGTTTAAATTCCTGTAAGGCCCAGTAATCACCACCCAGAATCAAATAAAATATTTTTTTATTAAGATCTAATTAGGTTGTTTGCTATGCCTAATCATCAGGTACAGAAGCACAAAAACGGCGTCGTCCCGACCGCCGAGATCGTTATCCACTCCCAAAAGCAGAAGTCCCGACGGGATTCAACCCTAAGGGCGCCGACGTCCGATCCCAAATTGCCATGGTTCAGGGCGCTAACGGGGCAGTGGAGAAGCCCAGCAAGATGAGGTGGGGGGAGCTCGAAGAGGACGAGGCGGAGGACCTCGACTTCCTCCTCCCGCCGCCTCGGGTGATCGGCCCCGACGAGAACGGAATCAAGAGGGTCATCGAGTACAAGTTCAACGACGAGGGCAACAAGGTCAAGATCACGACGGTCACCCGCGTCAGGAAGCTCGCCAAGGCCAGGCTCAGCAAGAAGGCCGTCGAGCGTCGCAGCTGGCCCAAGTTCGGGGACGCCATCCACGAGGACGTCGGGAGTCGGCTCACCATGGTTTCGACCGAGGAGATCGTGCTCGAGCGTCCTAGGGCTCCTGGTTCGTTCGTTTTTCTTTTATCGTTGTTGATGCCCTTTTCTGTTTCCAGATAGGATCGATTCTTTGTCTTGGCTAATTAGGTCATATTCTGATCTGGTCGTTAGTTTAGAATTACAATCAAGGAGTCTTCACTTAGAATTGTTCCAAGTAGGTGAATTTTTCGAGGGAATTTTGAAGAATTAGGGCAGGCAATCCGGGTCTCGTCCAGCCTGAATCAACTGATACATATTTCTTCATCCATTGCGTGCCTAGTTGATTTGGTCTATGCTTATGTCGTGATGCGTATTGGGGAATTAGTCAAAGTCACTTGTTGAATCTAATATCGATGAAAATTGACAGGTAGTAAACCCGAAGAATCAACCGCAGCCGGAGATCCCTTGTCGCAGGTGGGGAAAAAGGGGGCTGTTCTCATGGTGTGCCGGACTTGCGGCAAGAAGGGCGATCACTGGACGTCCAAATGCCCATATAAGGATCTCGCCCCCCAGAGCGAGGCTTTTGTCGACAAGCCTTCAGGACCGGAGCCGACTGCCAGTAAGAGCAATGCTTATGTGCCACCTAGCATGAGAGGAGGTCCTGTGGAGAGAGCCGGAACAGAGATGAGGCGAAGAAATGACGAGAACTCAGTTCGTGTCACCAATCTATCTGAGGATACTCGTGAGCCGGATCTGTCGGAACTTTTCCGTACTTTTGGCCCTGTCAGTCGGGTGTATGTTGCTGTCGACCAGAGGACTAGTCTGAGCAGGGGCTTTGGTTTTGTGAACTTTGTGAACAAGGAGGATGCCGAGAGGGCTATCAGCAAGCTTAATGGGTACGGTTATGACAACCTCATCCTTCGAGTCGAATGGGCCACACCAAGAACAAATTAGAGTGCCTTCCTGTTGAAGTTCGAAGCTGCTCGTAGTGCGTCAGATATTCGCTGGTCACTTAGATTTGTTAACTGAGTTGCTTTCTTGAGAAAATCGGCTACAGATACTTGGGTTTACTGAATTCTAAGTGGTTCTACTTACTATTATCATCTTTTCACATCACTGTTGTCTCGGTTGAAGCTTATTGCCTTTTGGGGTGTTAGGAGCTCTAATAAAACTATATACATTGCTTTTGTCCGTCAGCTTGTAGTTCCTGTAGTACTCAGGGTCTAGATACCCAATAGTACCCTGAACGCATGTCGAAATGTGGCTTGTGTCGGTCTGCCCCAGCTGGGACAGCTAAAATCAGAGACCTTCCCGTTCAGCTTCTAGTCAAGAAAGATATTGCTGTCCCGATGGTATATTGGAGGAACAGCTGAGAAATGAAGGTATGCAAGCCCCTTGGCGGGCTATCCAAAGAAGTTGCAGCCAGGAAAGCTGGTTCTGAAGAAGTTTGTCGTGCAGATGATCGAACAGTGTCCCCTTCTCGAAGAACTCATGTACTAGGATCAACTGCTCAGATCTACACAACACCCGTGCAGCTTCACGAGGTTGCAATGGTTAACTTGCAGAGGGTCCTTACCTCGTATAGGACCTGATTAGTCCCCTTAGCATTCCCGAGCTTTGCACACTTGATGGCAACTGGGGTTCCATCATCCAGGATGCCTTTGTGGACTTCCCCAAAGCCGCCAATCCCAGGAGAAGTTGCCTGTTTCCTTGTGTATCTCTTTCCCCGTAAAGTACCTTGCTCCCCTGCCACCATTTGCATTGAGTAGATCAACTCGCTCCTTGGCTAGCCGTTCCTTCCCTTTCGCTCCTTGGTATGCTTGTGACGGCTGTAGATCAGCACAGAAATTGTGGATGCGACAAATGCACATTTACGGGCAACGAGGGTCATCTGGTCTTTGCAAACCAGTAAGATCCTTAAATGTAGTGTCTGCACAAACCAACATTAGTCCAGATATCGATCATCTTGGTTAATTCAACCAAATCAATACATGAATGGAAGGAAGAGAACTAAGACTTACTGTTTCTGCAGACGCCCTTGACGCCATTCCATGTTAGTCCGGCATTACAGTAGCACCTCTTAGCACCAGTGCTGTCCTTCACCAAATCTATCGCACCGGTAGAGTTCCTGTCACAGTCTTTCTGGGCCTCACAGAGGGGTTTGTTCGCAATACCCACTGGATCTCCATTGCGGGGCTTGACCACTGGCTCAAGGGCTTGTTCCCATCCGAGGTTAAAGAAGCTCAGGTAGACCAGGCATCCATCTCTCCGCGCCCTTATGCTGTAAGCGGTCAGGGAGCCACTGGTGCGGAACGAACAGCAGCTGGGGGCTCTGGCACATGGTGGTGCAACAGAGACGTTGCTGTCGAGGTAAGTGTGGCATATGCTTGACTCCTAGCAGTTGAGGGTGGCAATGAGGTAAGAAGAGCAGTTGAAGTAGAGGATTGTGTTTGTGTCTGTGATGGTGAAGGGCCAAGAAGGGTTCAAGAGGTCATTCGACAGAGACGTGTCCTTAGGGAAGAAAGGCTGGGGATTTATCATGAGGCATTGGATCTGGGTGTTGATGGCAGTGATGTTCACACTCTGGGAGAGGAGGGTCGCCGAGTTGGTGAATGCATGTGGGGGTCGCTGCATGTGGGGGACGTGCTTAGGGGCAGGGGATGATGGCCACGGTTGTGGTGGACAGAAGCACTACTGCTACGAGGTGGACAGCTCTGGGGGCCGCGGTCTTCATCAACCCATGGTTTTTTTTCTGTGGAAATTATGCAAATGTAACGTTTATAGGGAAAAAGGGTTCAACTTCAAGACGGACATATACATGATATGAATTTACCTTAATGAAGAAACGACATTCTACCCGATGATGATGATGAAGGATGCTGTTTCCAGTCCATCCACTTGGTATTTTGATTTTCTGATCATAGGACTACAACAGAGATCGATTTCACTGTCATTACGACAGTTTCTTGGACCAGCTCGCCAGCTTGTCACCCCTTACTGGATGATTCCGCATATCCCGAATGCAAGGTAAGCGCTGTCGTGGCTTTATTATCCACGTTGACACCTACGTGATATGCCGTTTTTGAGCAATGCCACTTTCCTTGCTTGAAACTTAGGGCGAAAGAAATTCATTGCATGACTTGTGAAACCTGGAATGCCACCCTCTGAAGAATGAATCCTGGAAGTTTCTCCCAGGAATTTACTCCTGTATCATGTCGAAGCAGTCTGGGCAACATGAGTCCTTAGCCTGACCTTAGATCTTCATTGGTGATGTACAGATTTACATTGAAAATGCACATCAAGCCCATGACAGGGAGCTTCCCAGCGCACACTCGCCTCATGCATGTAGTCTGGAATCCGTACTACCAGATAAGGAGGTATTGCAGGTCAGTCCTTGTGATCAACCCTCCTCGCTCGGCATGCAAACTAAACCACCTCCTCCGCAGCATAAATAAAACCGCCAACGCGTGATGAGCATGTTGTGTTCAGACTCTGGAATGACCTTAAAACTCACGCTACAAGGTAAAAGAAAACAACGGAAAGAGGAGTAATATCATGGACGAGCGGCAGCAGGGGAAGAGCAAGTGCTGTGCTGCGAGCTTCTTCCGGGTGCCTCTGCACTACCCGAAGTACCGCAGACAGGACTACATGACGATGCCTGAGTGGAAGCTCGACGGCCTCCTCAAGGAATACGGCCTATCCACGAGTGGCGACCTTAGTTCCAAGCAGGAGTTTGCCATGGGCATGTTCCTTTGGCCTGATGCTGACGAAGGCCAGACCAAGGAAGCTACTACCCCTCTCGGCAATCCTTCTGGCATCTCCAAGAAAATCAAAGCAATAACGCAGGGGCAAGTACCCGGCGCATAACCTGGTTCCCCATCTGGCGGCTGTGTCGCGGACAAGAAACCTACAAATACCCATCGACAGTAAATTAAACGTGATGCTCATTGTGGCTGTAGGCAAAATGGAAGTCCAGTTGGAACCAACTCTACCACCACCACACCGCCACTACTACTAAATCCGTAGGGGAAACAAAACCTAGGCGTGAGCGAATTCGCAAGTTGTAAGAAAGTTTAATTTCTGGGAAATCATCATCATCATCAAGGAAGAAATGGGTCACTTTTTTCAATTCCACTGATGCAGAGCGAAATTTCATTGTAGATGAGAATGGAATGAAAAGTCGAGCTGATAAATGTCAAGATTAAAAAGTTGTGATTGAGGATGCTGATCGGGAACGAATCAAGGTAGGATTAAGGGATCACAAATCGTCATTGCTGATAATTTATTCGGGCCGTAACTTTAGTGTGGGACTTCGACCCGCCTTTTCTTGCTAGTATAATTTCACTACAACCTCGTCGCCATCACCATCATCCGCCATATCCTACCAAAACCAAAGCTCCAAGCTTTCAGGCATCGATGGCCGGGACTCCTCTCTTCCTCTTCTGGATCTGCCTCCTCCTTCCCTGGCCCTCCCTTTCCCAGCTGGACTTCGCCTTCCCTCGCGGTTTCCGCTCTGCCAGCACCAGCCTCACCTTCCACGGAGCTGCAGGAGTTACTGAACATGGGATCCTCAGGCTGACAGATGACTCCCCCAGAGTCCTCGGCCACATGTTCTACTCATCTCCCGTGAGGATTAGGAATGCGTCTGATGGTAAAGTGAGCTCCTTCTCGACTTGCTTCGCCTTTGCGACCGTTCCGCAGTATCCCAAGCTCGGCGGACACGGGCTAGCTTTCACAATATCGAGGATGCCCAACCTCTCAGGTGCTCTCCCGAGCCAGTACCTTGGGCTGATGAACGCTTCTAATATCGGGAACTCCACGACCCATGTATTCGCCATCGAATTCGATACGGTTCAGGACTTTGAGTTCGGGGATATCGATGATAACCATATAGGGGTGGATATAAACAGCTTGGTTTCGAACGCGTCGGCTCCGGCAGTATATTACGATCAGAATTCGAGGAGAGTGGGGATTTACATGAAAAGTGGGATAGTGATTCAAGCATGGGTGGATTACGATTCCATGAGCAGCCGATTGGATGTCAGGCTTTCACCTTCTTCTTCGAAGCCCAGTTTGCCAATCTTATCATTCACAGTGGACCTGTCACCAGTTTTTGATGATTTGATGTATGTTGGGTTCTCGGCTTCGACTGGCTTGCTCGCAAGTTATCATTACCTACTGGGATGGAGCTTTAGTACAATCAGAGAGGCGCAATCTCTGTCTCTTTCTTCGCTTCCTTCTCTTCCTGGGCTGAAGCATCACAACCTTCCATTGATCATTGGTGTCTCTGCTTTGGCCGTGATGTTACTCATAGGGATCACTGTCACAACTGTTCACATCACTTTAAAGATCAAGAATGCGGATGTTATCGAAGATTGGGAGCATGACGTCGGTCCGCATAGGTTCTGTTATGGAGAGCTCAAGAAGGCGACAAAAAGCTTCAGGGACACGGAACTGTTGGGGTTTGGTGGCTTTGGTCGGGTTTACAAGGGAGTTCTTCTGAATACCAACACTGAAGTTGCTGTTAAGAGGATCTCCCATGAATCGAAGCAGGGGATGCGAGAATTCATTTCAGAGATTGTCAGCAATGGAAGGCTTTGCCATCGGAATTTAGTTCAGTTACTGGGATGGTGTCGACATCGCAGTGATCTTCTGCTCGTGTATGATTTCATGCCCAATGGAAGCTTGGACAAGTTCATCTTTGACGAACCGAAGGTTGTCCTTAGCTGGGATCAAAGGTTTAAGATCGTGAAAGACATCGCATCTGGTATCCTGTACTTGCATGAGGAATGGGATCGAGTTGTCATTCACCGAGACATCAAGGCGGGCAATGTGTTATTGGATGCCGAATTAAATGGTAGGCTGGGTGATTTTGGTCTCGCCAAGCTATATGAGCGTGGCTCCAACCCGAGCACGACCAGGGTGGTCGGCACGTTGGGTTACCTCGCACCCGAGCTAACACGTGCTGGAAGGCCCACAACAAGCTCAGATGTCTTCGCATTCGGTGCATTGTTACTCGAAGTTGTCTGTGGACGACGACCGATAGAGCCTAAGGCATTGCCGGAGGAGCTCGTCCTGGTCGACTGGGTATGGGAGACATGGGTTTCGGGAACTATCTTCGACGTGGTGGACTCAAGGTTGGGAGGCGAATACAACGAGCTAGAGGTCGTGATCGTGTTAAAGCTGGGCTTGATGTGCTCTAACAATTCCCCAGAGTTACGACCGACCATGAGGCAGGTCACAGGGTACTTAGACGGTGATTTGCCATTGCCGGCAGAGGTGGCGGCCCCGGTTGCAAACGACGAAAAGGCGGTCACCGGGAAAAAGCTCCAGAATCTCGATGTCTACGTCCACTCTTACCCGAGTTCTTTCGTCCTGTCTCGTTAGTAGGAGAAACTGGTCAACAATGTATTGCATAGCATCGCGCAATTTCAAATTCAGTAACATAAACGTATGATTGAATCTAAACCGTACGTCTATGCGTGCTGTAAACAATCATTATCAATCAAGATGTCACTGATTGGTGGCCCTGTTGGATTCAGACAAGGATGTTCTTCTTCTTCATCCTTGTCCCTGTTGGTGATTTTGGAAGTAAATTCTTGTCTGTAAAGAAAACTACTCAGATCCCGATGGCAAAATGGAAGGGGCAAATGCTGCCTTGGCACCAACAGGGATGGTTTTGTTGTCTGATCCTTGGATTTTCTGTAACAATCCAACACAAATCCAACTGGAGGTCCATCAAATTATTACAAATTTTAGCTTTTTGACAGCAACACCCTAATAATGTCCGAAATGTCAAATCGGAGCCAGGAAAACAAGGCATGCAAAACCGGGTTTCAGGTGGGTATGGATGGTTGGGGGATCCCATCAAAATTAGTATGACCCAAATTGCTAAATTTGGACCACCCACTAATACTCACAGTCTCACTAACCACCACCTCAATTCAAAAACATGTGGGCTTTTCAAGCCTCACGGTTCCAGTAGTTAACAAAGGGAGCTGACAGTTTTGCATGATTTGGGTAAACTGTTCATTCTCAGTGGAGTACAAATGAATGATTTGAGTGACCCTCATGAAGGGACAGAGTCACATGGGGATGAATCCATCGAAAATATACGCAAGGCCCAGGTTAAGCTGAATCTCACTCCCTAGTCCCAGCCAAATTGTAGGCATGATCTTAAATTGGGATTTTTTGGAATCCTTCATGTCCCCAATAAATGCAGATGGGCTATGTCTGGCACGCTGGACAATTTATGGCCCCCCTGCAAAAGTTCAGTTCAAATAATGTGATCACTGCTGAAGACAGGGACCAAAGACAGGAATTCGCATTACGTTCAGAGTTGTGGGTTGTTCAGCGATTCTTTCCGGACCTTCCGCATGCCACGTGTCGTCACCTGGATAGCTTCAGACAACATCTGCTGAATACAGATCGATAAACGCAGGTTTTTAGCGTTTGCCCTCCATCTCCTCCTCCCCTGCCCTAATCTTTCTCCCCTCTCCTTCCTCGGATCCCTCCCTGAATCCCCATCCCCCAACCGCCCCTTTGTCTTTTGCTTCCCCAGCAGAAGGATTTGTTTTATTTTATATTTTATTTCGAATTTTCTTTCTGGGTCTGCGCGTGCCCCAGCCCTGAGCCGTTTCGCGGGGCGAAGGTTGGAACTTTGTGTACCCAGATCTTGGATTAAAGTTAAAAGACAGGTCCTTCGTTGATTTGGGATCGCGATTTTCCGGGGTTGGTTCTGTTTGGGGTGTTGGGTCTGGGATTTTGTTTGTCGTTCGCGTTTGGGTCTTCCTTGGTCAGATCTTCAGGAAAGGCGGAATCTTGGTCTTGGCTCCGTGGTGGATCCCGGTCTTTGGCCAGGTCGATAGAGGAATTAGATGGCTTCATCGTACTGGTGTTACAGTGCAGCAGATTCGTTAGGGTTTGGAGCCACGACAGGGTTACCTGCCCTAACTGCGATGGCGGTTTTGTGGAGGAAATCAACTCGGCGTCAGCCGCAACCCTGCCTCTGCCTTCATTAGGTGGGGACCACCGTCGCCGGAGCCGCTTCCCTACAGCTTCCATGTATATGATCAATTCGCGGAACTCTACTTCCGGGACCTCTAGGCGGGCCCGTAGAAATGTGGGGGATAGATCACCCCTTTAATCCTGTGATCGTTCTCCGTAGGCCTACGGATGGAACTGAGGATGCAGGGGAGAATAATTCCTTTGAATTGTACTATGACGACGGTGGTGGTTCAGGTTTGCGGCCCTTGCCACCTTCAATCTCGGAATTCTTGCTTGGATCCGGGTTTGACAGGCTGCTTGACCAGCTTTCTCAGATAGAAGATCAATGGTATCAGTCATTTGGATCACCCACCAGCATCCCAAGGCTGCAATTGAGTCGATGCCCATGGTAAGAGATTGGTGTGGATCACATCAAAAGTGAATTGCACTGTTGCTGTTTGTAAGGAGGTTTTTGAATTGGGATGTGATGCTCGAGAGATGCCAATGTAAGCATATCTACCACAAAGATTGTATCTTGCCTTGGCTGGCTTTGCGAAATTCATGCCCAGTATGTCGGTTTTTGAGATGCCTGCGGATGGTAACGAGAGTTTCACGGGATGATAGCTCTGGGAAGGGTGGCGTGAAGAATGGGAGGGAAGCATTGGAGGAGAGTGTTTATGACGAGGAACGAGAACGTCAACACACAATGACAAATAATAAACACAGTAGGTTTGGGACCATTATGGAGGCTAGACCTGGTGGTGGGTTTGCTGTGGGGGCCGGGTTTTTTTTTCAAATGGACAGGAGAAAAGAAATGGAGAGCGGGAACAACTGCCGGTAGTATACACTTGAGATGGATTGGCGGGGTTTAAACAAAATGGTGGTGTGCCTAGAAGGATCTCTCGGCGCAGCAAGGGGGACAGGAGAGGAGAGATAGGGGTGGGTTTTTTTTAAGGAGGGTTTTTCAGGAAACATGTTTTGGTCTGTTTTGGTGGGGGGAAGGAGGAGACAATTGGTTCAATCTTGTCGTCAGGCTGCTTCTTCGTAGCTCCAGCCCACCACTGTGTCAGACATTCGAACAGGAAGAAGCAGAATATTTCACAACCGGGTACGAGGTTTCATCATCGAGGAGGCATAGAGCTCTTGTCCTGGTTGCTGAATGATGGTAAGTAGCTGATCTTTTCGTGAATTTCTCAAGTACGGATGAATTTATTTTCTTCGGAGAAATCGGAAAAGTCCCATGTAATACCATCCTTCTATGGGGTCAGTCCCTGCCTTCGATGAGGCAGGTAGGTTCAAGGAGGGCGGGGGGGGGGGGTGTTGATGTTTCCTCGGAGCCTGAAGGATGAATCGATAAGAAAACGACTATAGGGACGCAAGTGGGATCGATCAAAGGATTTTTTTTATATTGAAAGCGATCTCGAACACAGCACTTCCAGAGACTGAGGCGGCCATTCGCGGGAACTCAGCAGCAGAAAGATTTGTTTCCTGATTTCTACATTTTGCTTCATCGTTTCTACTTCTCTAAGATAGATTTCTGGATGGTTATCCTGCTCGAGCTATTCCAGGTGATATCCTTTTATGATATAATGATAAGGTTGATCTTGAAAAGCCCATATGGCCTCTTAACAATGTTTCATTCTGCCTCCGATCCTTATCCGTCCAGTTTTGTAAGTGCGATGCCGTTGAATTTGCATTTCATTTTGCCAGATGTAACCCGAAGTTTTTGACATGACAGATTTTATTAACCTGTTTAGAGCAAGTCCCATGTGTATATTTCCCGAATTCTCCATCATGGAAAAAAATTGGCATAAGGGTAAAAGATGAGATTAGAATCTCCTCCTATTGGTTATCTTGGTTTCAACCTCTTTCCCAATCGTTTCCTCTAATCTTTGGTGTATTTGCTTGAGCAATGGCATCCAAATGATTGTAACTCGGTCCGTTGCCATTCCTTGACTTTTTGGGAAAAGGGGGAATTCTTTTTTCAGTGGATGGTGTTGTGTAAAAGATTTTGTAGGATTTAGCTTTTTGGGATTCCTGGGTCATGTGGTAGCCATTAGAACTACCATTACTGAGGCACATGATGAAGACTGGGAAAAACTTGGCATGGCCATTCTCCTTCATTCCTTGTGCCATGTTTTTCCCGTATGTTTCGACAGATTAAACTGGCAATCACTTACACCTGAAACACACAGAACGGTTTTTTGGGCAATTCATAGTAAACTTGGCCTCCCACAGAATGTTATATGGCTTCAGTTCTCAACACTATCAGTTCAAGCACACATTTTAGTGGTCAGTTAGTCATTGAAAATGCAAATTTTCCTTATCATTTGGCTTTTCCCTTTGCCTTTACCATTTTCCCTTCTTTGCCATCCATTTTGGCCTAGGAATGCGTGCTGCCCCGCCGCTGCCTTGGCTTCATCCCTCCTTCTTCTTCTCCTTCCTCCCTTAGTTGCGGCTGCAAGCTCACGCTGTTTCTTCATGCTCTCTGCAACAATATATGCAAATAAAGGCAGTATAGTGAATTATACTTAGGGGTCAGAATCTCGCTCAAACATTTTAATCCAAGTGAGAAATAGAAATCACTCATGCATATTTAGAAGCAACTTAACCCCAGCCTCACCCTCTCCTCCGTAACCGCACTGACACTCCGAACCCCATGCGAGGCTTGGCAAGCAACAAAGCCTCCAACATCAAAGATGGAGAATACAGCACTGGAATTAAGAAATGGAGAAACCATACATTACTTGCTTTTTGCAAATAAATGCATTAACTGAAATTGATAGACAGCAGAATAACCCTGATTATGAGAATAGCGCAGGATATATGACAAAGACATCACGCTCCTCACAGAATTTGTAAACATGGGAAACTATGCTAAGGATACCACAAGATGGCATATAGTACCAAATGAAAGAAAGTTATTACTTCAGGAGGGATGTCCGGCGGAGAACCCGCACTGCCGTAAGCAATATCCTTGTGCATTCAGGTGATTTTTTTAGCAACCCTCACCAACCAGATCGATGTGAAATGAGGATAATAAACGAGTACTGAAAAGAGATTTTTTAAGTTAAGAAGATATATTCACCTTCATCATCCTCAATGACTATTGTTCCCAAGCTTTTGAATTACAGATCCACTCCCGGACCTCGAATAGAAAAGATGGGTGTTTATCTTTCATGGGTCGAGTCCAAAACCGCAACCAGTTTCCGCAAGGACTCCTTCATAACGAACTGTATTTAAAAAGAGAAAGAAAAACCCAAATGAAGAAATCGGTGTTTAAGAAAAGAACCTTAAGGTCACATTTATCGTAAAACAAATAAGAATTCCAGCAATACCATCCGACGAGAGGAAGGGCCTCAGATGGAGCTTCCGCATCAGGTTTGGCGCTCCTGACAATTGTCTTTGTTACCCCTCCATCGCCGGTTAAATCCAAAGCCGCAGCCATGACTATAATAACAAACCTGGAATTGGCGTTGACATCAAATTACTCATGGGTTAAACCTCATAACCTTGGGATACAACACCCGTAATCAAGACACGGGAGAACAAACCGAGTAGCCACATATACGAAGTCAAACTCTACTAAATCAACCCAGTTTCTCCAATAGCGACACGCATTGTGAAAGGCAACTTCATTGCTGCCGTGATAACTGAAACTAGCACTCTGTCAGTTCCACCTCAACAAGGACACTATAAAGAATCCATCCTTTCCTCATCCCTCGCTCAAACAACTAACAGGGAAAAATGACGGAACTTTGACGCGGGTTCCGCTCAGACAGACATATTCCAATCGATGTCCGAAGTCGAAGAAACCCCCCGTCGTCAACAAACAAAGACAATCCCCACAAACAAAAAGATCTCGACTTCCACCCTAAACCCTTCGTCCCCTCTCTCCCCAATCATCCATCCTCGGAGGGAAGGGCGAAACAACTGAAAAGGACCCAATGACGGAATCGATCCAAATCGGAAGGGATTGGACCAACTCACCCGATCCAGCCGGAGGAGTGATGCCAATTGGGTATCTGGGTTCGTACGAAATCGACGGGTGGTGGGATACCGACGACCCTCGGCCATACGCGTACGAAGCGGGGATGTCTCGGGACGGTGGGTTCCCCCGACAACATACTAGGATTTCGCTCTTATGGGGGCCCACCCCGGTCTCATTCTCAAAACTAAAACTCGCTCCTTGGCTGCGAAAGTGTATTCGTCTTCGAAATATATGAAAAACTACGTATTAGAATTATCGAATTTAATTTTTATAAAACTCGGTTTATTCAACATTTCGCCGAACATGTTTCTAACAACGAGCCAGTGTTTGTGATCTCGACCAATTTTGAAAATTATTATAAATATTTTTTTAAAAATAGCCGGTGAAAGAAAGGCAAGTTACCATTTCATTTGTTATTTGGGATGTTCAAATTTTGGATTTTATTGTATTTACATTTAGCAAAAAAAATTTTCGTCTCCTTAACTAGTATAAAAAAAAATTAATTTTGCTTAGATACTATGTATTTCATTTTAAACTCCTTCTAAGTTGGTAAGCTTAGGCGTGATTAGAATTAGTAGCAAAAACTAATCATACTGACAGATTTAGATGGATTGTTAACATGAAGATTGGGATTTGTAAGGCCGGATAAATCTTGGCATGCGGTCAATTGCAGCAATTGAGATTACTGTTCAAAGGGGAGAAAGAAAAGGGGGCTGTTGTGAATGCTTTTTGGGTTGTTTTTCTTTTAGGTTTGTAATTATTTATCGTTGGTTCGAAATTTTTTTTGTAAAATACGATTCCAATTTCGAAAATACCCTAAATACCGGCCAAACATGGTTTGAAACCTCGACTTAAGAGGATTTAGTAAAAAATTGAAGCAAAAGGGGTTATGGTGTATGGGCGAAACCCCGATTTTCAATGAAAGCTACCGTTTGAAACCGCGATTTCTGTATAATACCGGGATGCCCATTCGTTTTAATTTTTCACCAAGTATTTCAAAGTCGCGATTTGAAACTAGGATTTTAATAGATTATTCCAATCGTCGCTCGGTTTCACAACCCACGTGTAAAAATCAAAGTAGCGGTTTCCAAACGACGACTTTGGGTGCGGAATTTGTAGAGTGTATTTTTTAGAAAAACCACGAAACCGTATTTTTACAAACTTTTAATCAAAACTAGAACCATTCCAAGTTCTACGAATCCATTTTTTCAAACATGTCCGGATCCGAATAGGATGATTTGATTGATTCCGTATCTTATTGTGGAGTGTTTCGTGTTTTTTTTTGTTCTTATTGCTCTTGACTTTCGATTGATGATGATTTCTATCATTTCGCATGCTAAAAACCAAAACACACATATGATTTGCATAAAACAGAAGAGAAAACCCCAGTAATTTTATCGAGCTTAATA
>JARUPY010000293.1:0-88848 GCA_029817715.1 Melastoma dodecandrum
TCCAATTAAAGGGTAGCTTGGATTTTGTTTCCCTTGGCAAAATTTATTGGACTACTGATAAGAGGCTTGGGCCTCGGCATAGCACTGGGATGGGGGAACCACGTCCTCAATATGAATCACTCCAGGTGAGATTGAAGCTCTCTAAAAACCCAATATCAGAAATTCGATTTCTATAAGGTTTCAGATTTGCATTCTCTGATTCCTGAAGGTGCCAGCTGGAAACATAAAAAAGTTATATTCTATCAGATAGGCGGGGTTTTTATTTGCAGGTGTTGTACTATGTGAAGGTCTTTGGATAAAAGCTGTGATTGCATACGAGGTTACGCTTTAACTTCATAAAGTTTTATTTTGATACTTGCTGTTTGAACAGATCTTGAAATTTGTCCAGAGAATAGGCGGGACCTTTTTTATTTTTTATTTTTTGTGTGCAACAGATAATTGAAAAGTAAGTTTAACCACAATTAAAAGCACCCAGATGGTGGAAAGACCCTGCCTTAATTGAAGGAAGGAGGACATGGGAAAAAATGAAACATTGGGAACAGGTTTGGTGATGTGAACATTGTGAGAGACGAGTTATGCCAAAGGCATTTTTGGATGTTTACAAATTTTCACCGCAAAGCAACTTTTTTATTATTACGGGGGAATGCCAAGAGATTTTCAGGAATATTGTCAAAGAGAGGCATGTATCGAGTGGTTTTTGATCTGGATTTCTTAGTTAATTTGTTTCCTTCCCCGTCTATAATTAGGGATATTCTTGGCGTTAGATTAAACTTCTTAATCCCCTAGTTCGTTGTTGTTTTACCTATGTTTTGTTATTCTCCATCTTTTCTTTTGCAGGGGTGAAGATGAAAGTTACCAGATCACTTAGATTTTATGAGAGGGGCAGACCATTCGTTACTAGGGGAAATTGGCGAGTAGGGATATGTTGGTTGGTTCTGGAAGCGAGTAGACCAAAGAGATGGTTTACTAACCTATGCTCCTTGTGATAATATGGTTTTCCCAGGTTGATTATCCTGGAAAGGAGCCTGTGTTCTTGTTATTAGTTAATCTAGGGTTTTCTGATTGCCCCTTAGAGTGCTTTAAAATAAAGTCCTGAAATGTGTGCGGTTGGTAACATATAAATTGTTGGATTGTGGGAAATCCTCTTTGGTGCATAAAATGGTCTCTGAATTTCTTATAGAGGATTTCTTAACAAAATAGTCATGTTAAGCTGGATCACTGAATATGAAAATATGTTTTGAAGTAGGTTAAGTGAAAAATATCATGAATTTACACTTGAGGGATTGATTTCTGTAATGTTGGTTTTGGACTTGAATTATCTGATAATTTGTTTGTCTCATGACCAAACTGCTTAATGAAAATGCAGGCTGAAGTAAGGAAAAAAGGGGAGTGAGAGAGAAGCTGCGGGGAAGCTTTTGAAGAGGAGAACAGGAACTTCCGGGAACAGAATGAGAGGGCAGCAGCCAAAGGCTCCAAACTTGTCTCATACAAACAAGACAGAGTTATATGGCCCATTTCATGCAAGAATATGTCCAAACTTCTCAGCAACCCGAAGCTCACTTCGTATGGGAGATGAAAAAGAAACCCACCAAGAAAGCAGTTCGGAGTTCTCTGGATGCTGTGCCTCTGTGAGGAAGAAGATCCTGCAAGAAGCTGAAATTGAAAAAAGTGGTAATGGCCCTCTGAAAAGCTAAGATGCACAAAATTGCTGTATCAAAGCAAATAAGAAAACTTGACTATTCCGCTTTTGACACTGAGTTTATGGAGGACTACGACAAAACTTGCTGATTCCGAGGTGCCCTCCAAATGAATCATTAATCGAAGGATCCAGGAACATCGAATCTTTCAAGACCCCGTGAGGTTCTGTTTCATATTGCTTTCTATCACAGTGGATTGTGACCACTGATATGCCATTTACTCATTCTTGTCTTTTCTTGCTGCCACTTCATATAGGTTTCTCACCCATGCACTACAATCGTCACACAGTTCAGACACCAGAATTGTTCAAGGGGAGCCTGTAAAGGGAATATCAAGCTCTGAAAGGGCCTTCAGTGGCTTGTAAATTGCTCTATGAGCAGGTTCAGCGGTTTTCATTCATTTTCCTTTTTCCTTTTCTATGTAATGATTGGTTGTGGATTACCCATGTTGATCCTCAATTGTCAATCTCCATAGGTTCTAATATGTCATCCTGATACTTTCAGGGTTTGATATGGCATACTTGCTGATGAGATGGGGCCTCTTGGAATAAGTACTATTCAAGCGATGGCCTTTTTGGCTCATCTGGCGGAGGTGTTTGGATATTTATTAATCTTTAGTTTTTGTTTCATTTGTTCGTTTTTTTTTTCCCTTTATCCTCAGGAGTTGAATTCTGTTTGATTTATCCCCAGGTGAAGAATATATGGGGTCCTTTTCTTGTAGTTGAATCACGGGAATCTTCAGGATGTTTGAACATATTGGGCTGATGAAATAAGCAGATTCTGCCCTAGATTTGAAAATATAACTCTCCATTATTGGGGTGGTGGGCTCTTCAGGAGAGGAAAGTACTGAGAAAAAATATCCAATCCAAAACGCCTTTATAGGACGGGTTACAATGCTCAATAGATTGGCTTATACTCTTAAAATATTTCTGTTATGATACATTAATATTGAAAGGAAAATTATCCGAGGACCTCAGGTTATCAATAGAGTTAATTTCTTTTCGTCAAGTTCTATATCTTGATGAAAAAATTTCATTATTAATCAGGATTGTATAATCTGTTTTTGTGAATTGAAAGTTAACAAGGAATATTTGGATTCAAAAGGACTTCTATATTTAAAATCTAATGTGGAGGACTCGGAGTAATCATTTTAGGGGTATTGGCTAGACATGTCTTAGATTTTTTATACTCAGACTTGTAATAAAAAGAAATGGGGAATGGAATTGACGCGAAATGACTCAAAAGAAAGGATAAAGATGCAACGATGACATCTATCCATATAGGTTGAATTCTGGAAGGTTTTGAGTGTGATTGTGGTAGACAAACAGGGTTAAGATCAGATCAATAGCAAATCTTTCACATTTTTTGTCCTTATCTGTGTTGGAAGACCACTAAAGATATTTGCCACTAGTTTTCTCTCCTTTGTTTCTAGGTTTATAATTAAACAAAATAGGGTGGTGTTTGGAGTTTGTTATTTTTTTTTCTGTTATTAATTATCACCAAACAGAAGTATAGAGTTCGATTCTACTGCCTTTGGTGTGTTTATTTGCTCTTTGAATATCCATCTCAGCCTCTGGACTTAATTGTGTTGGGCCTCATGTTTCCACAGTGACTGATTTTTAAAAAAGTTTAATGAGGTACAGTGAGTGATGTATTACTGTAATAGTGGGTTGAACGTGACATGGTGTCGTGAAGGCTTTCTGGCATTGGAGGTTAACCGGACTGGGTCTTGTTAATTAACTTGGTTTTGACGTTTGATAGAAGATCTCTGCTATTTTGGGAAATATAAATATAGTGGCCATTTTCCTACCGTGATACACCTCATTCCCAAAAATTCTGAGTCTCAGTCAAATTGTGGGGATGGTTTTATTTCACCCCTTTTTTGTTATTTCACCATAGGGAAAACCTTCAGTATAGTTAAAATTTGTGGTCTTGATATAATTTCAAGGTGATTCACCTTAATAGCTTGATGTTGTTGAGCTTATACTGCTAGGCTTTACGTTTTAGGATCAATATCCCACTTTTGCAAAGCTTTTCCTCGATTGACGTAGGTAGGGAGAGGATCAGACATAGTGATATGCATCGATTTCCCTTCAAAAAATGTGCTATTTGAGGGTTTGACTCTAGTTTGTTTAGCTACAAATTTGGCTTTCAGTGTGGGCTGGGTGTGGGTGTGTGGTTTTTATGGAGGGGGTGTTGGGGTCACTTTTACCTCGAATCCATGTCAGCTTTACTATTAACTTAAAATTGTCTGGAGGGAATCTTTGTAGCTTGCCTGCTGATAGGGTTTATGCTGCTGAGCTTACGGATTTATTGTGTTTTGGGAGGTGGAAAAAATTATAAAATATTTTCGTCCGGTTTGATATGTGAGGTCAGACAATGTACTTGTAAGAGCGTTAGAGAATAGTGAATGAAGTGTCTTTTCTGGTGGGAAAAATGATAGTATGTAGCTAAATAACCAATAATAAACTAATAAAATAGAATAAAGAAAAAACACTTCGTATAATAAAATTTTGACATGTTTCTACTTTTTTTTTTTCTTAAATTCACAATGGTGGACAATTTCTTTTTTCTTGATCTGATTCTTGTTCCAGGCGATTGCTGCATTTCACATATCTCATCATACTAGCTATTCAACTGACTCTGTCTCAGATGAGATAATATTTTCGACGAGGTGAGGTGAAAGTGGGGGGGGACTGTAGTTTACATGGAGTTTTAGCATGAGGCCCAGGCTTAATAACAAAGTGCAAGGTACGGTTTGTAAGTCTATTTACTTCGTGCTTTGAAAGCGACGCGGTTATCCCTGTTCTCGTTGGCTATTGATGACGAAACCTGCAATTTTTACATTTGTTTACTGGAGTTTATACATACCTTGCTTTTAATTAGCCTTGAAATTTTTGATAAAGCTCAATGTCTCTTGGAATGTTATATCATTTTACTTTGTTGGAATATATGATGTCTTATTTTGTTTTGTGTTATTCTTATGCAGTATAAGGTGAGAAGGACATACTGCCTCTGCTTTTATACTGCAGGGAATCAGCCATGCCTTTTAACTGGCTACATCCTATCCAAAATAATATGAGCCCACTACGAGTTGTGGGTCTCTTCATATCGAGTTCATCCATGCCCAACCTTGTTCGGAACAGTCATGAATCAATTTAATGACGTGGTTCTCTAAAGGGTGTGGGTCTCTGTATTTTGGTTATTTAAATAGGTTCTTCTTCGCATATGATGCCATCGTTTGATAATTATCATGGCTATGTTGTTATTTTCAATCCTAGGATTGGTAATGAAAGTCCTTTGCTGAATCTTGGGGGGCATACTATGATTGTTGCAACCAACCTCTTCCAGGCTTGTTAGAGGTCCCGTTCTTATATCTGAATTTGTTCTTGCTGGGATTTGTGACTGGAGGAAGTGGGGGGGATTAGGGGATGATGGATGCGGGATAATAAATGTGTGTTGAGTTTTAATGCAGAGACTCTGTTGTCATTGCTAAGGTGCTTTGAGTTATGGGCTGTATTTGTTTGTCAATTGAGGTGGTTGTGCAGGAGAAGATAACGGACAACTAGTATTCTTACTCAATATTGGAGTATTTCTATTTGCACGCTTATTTTTTTTTAAACTTTAAAATCTCAAGTAATCACTGCTCCTCTAACTGTTTTCCTTTGTACACGACATTTGCAATTCTAAAGCCTTTTTATGCTATCGGCGAAGAGGTAAAGATAGGGATGGGATGTTCATTCATAATCAGAGCCTCACTCGGGAAGCGACAAAACAGACGATTACGGGTTCACTGCAAATTGAGTTCAAGGCAACAGGCTTCTTTTACCAGGCTTATCAAGGACCCAATAAGGGGCAAAAAAAAGGATATCTCTTACTGAGTTGTTTTGATGGAAAGCCGATGGCCATCTTTAGCGATAGAAGAAGAAAATTTTTTTTCAAACTTGTATAAGAAAATTGTGATTTCATACTGAGGAGAAAGGGTGCCGAATTGCATGTTGTTGGAAGTGGTTTGTCGCCTCGCTTTCTATCTCATATTTAATGTCAAATTCCTAGGGAGATTATTGACTCCTATGGTTTTTTTTTCTAGCGTTTGACAACCACCCGGATATTGATTTGCACGAGATAAATGTCGGGGTACAGGACCATTTATTTTCCAATTTGGAGTGTTGTTACCGTTGCCTCAGGGTACAGACAGAACATTGTGGCGTACGGATGTGTGGTAGGTTGTACGTTATTAGCATTCGGGGGGAAGGTCAAAATCTTTTAATAGAACTTATGCTTGGTTACCTCCTGTCGTTTATTATGCGAGATTGTTTTACTGTGGCGCTATCTGTTTGAACGGAGGTTCTATCATATGGGAGTTGTAGACATGATTTTCATCAACTTTCCTATCGGTATTGATGTGGCTGTTTCATGAGAGGTAATACGGCTAGGGCTTGGTCGGTGGTAAATTCCAGGATGTCGTCGAGTCGGTTATGGGGGATTTGGGCGGTTTTATGTACATATGTTTGGGTATTTCTTTATTTTTTTTTTGTAGAAAGGATAGTTTTTGTATTTCTGTTTTGATATTTTTAAATGTTGTTTGTTTCATGTATATATTCTCATTACACTTCTTTCCCTTATGTCAAGAATTAAAATAAAACTGCTTGGGATGACCCTTTGTGGTTCTACACTGTGACTTCTCTTCTATTAAATATGACTATTTCCGTTCCATTCATCGCGCAAATCATTGGTTCGGTTTCTATAAATCCCGTATGTGTTGTGATATGATTTAGCTGTTGTTTTGTCCAAAATAATGAAAAGGATTTAAAAAGTCACCCCCCCTCCCCCTTTGATCCCCCCCCCCATGATTTGGAATACCCAAATCCCCCCCCTTTGTTACTGTTGTAAAACTGTTGACAGATCCCAAAACTAGTATATGAAGAAATCATACATATGCTTCCTGAAAATGTTATCTACCTCTATCAAACATGGAAAGTTGCAGAGAAGGCAATTTGGGTAAATTTTTAGCAATATTCTCTTATGACAATGTTCACAAGTCGGTATATGGTCAGTCCAGTTAAAATGCAGGGGCAGTCCATTAGTATAAGTGGAACTATTTGGCTTTACACCACACTTGATTGACCTGTCACCTCTGGAAGTTTCATTTCTTGCTTGCTGGTTCCTTTATTGGAGAAACTGGTTTTTACAATGGATGAGATGGGATAGGCATTTTCGTTCCAGACATACTTTCTAGATTTTTTAGTGGTAAGCCACAGAAGATTCATGCAGCCAAAGTAACCTTGATAGTTGCAAAGTAAGAGACTGTCACAAATAAATTGTTTGCTAATGCCATCTAGGGGGAATCATGAGCGAGCGCTTTGTTTACAAAGAAAGCTTGCAAACTGGTCCTGATGATGATCCATTTCGAGGCATTGGTCTGTTCCCAATCAGGATAGGATTTTATTCCAAACATTAAGCTGCTTCATTCCACTCATTATGGTTCATTCCTACGAGCTAGAGCCCCACACGGTATGAATCTGTTTACATTCATTATGCTTGTTTTTATGACCTCCATCCGAATCCATTTGTATTCTCAGTCATGAAAACATTTCTTATCAATTTAGTTTGAAAAAAGAAAAGAAAGTGAAAAATAATTTACTTTTTACTATATAGCATTAGTGGCTATCTGCTCGGACAGAGACTTTATTTTACAAAACATTTGAGGACTTCCATCATCCTTGGATCAAGCGGTTTGTTGTTGGCTTCGCGCGTACATCAGAATTTTAATAATGGGACCAAGAATGCCTGCTGGTCCACCCCAACCTTTAATTGAAGAGATTGGACACTCAGTTGCCCATTTGTCAGCCTGCTCTACAGTTCACTTATAGAATGTTTGGTTCTTGTCCGCCCATGCAAAGTTTTGATCCATCAAAATTGCTAACTGTAAGTTTCTGTATTTCATTAATTGTTCATATTATGGCACTTTGTGTGTATCTTGAGAATTCTCATTTTTTTGTGACATATTGATGGTTAATTTAGGATTCTGGAAAGCTTCAAATAACTTCTGGACATACTTTTGAAGAGGCGCTGCGTGCAGAAAATCACCGTGTTCTCTTGTTTGCTCAAATGACAAAGATGCTCAATATATTCTTGAGGTGTCGCTTTTCCACTAGCTTTACGGAATTTCTTTAGTTCGTGGCTGTCATATTTATCTTTTTAACTGCAATATAGCTAATTGGACATGATTTTACCTAGTTACATGTAAATTTAGTTGGTTAGTAAATTGATAATCTATCTGCTTCCTTGTGATTCTTAAGTTGAAAAAACACTTGCTAACAGTTCACCAATTGACGCTTCTTTAAGAGCATTCTCCCTGGCTCTCAAATGTAGGTTCCTTCAGCACTTGATTATCTTGCCAGTTACATGAAAAAAGCAGCTTATCATGACACCTAGCCCTATTCGAAGGGGGTTTGTTTGTGTGTGTTTTTTGGTGACTTTTCCATGTCATTCCTTTATTAGATAAAAAACCTCACTTTATATTAGCTCCCTCTTTTTTTGTGTGTTGGTCATATGTTGAACTGTTGCAGTATTTAGGGTGGAAGAATGACCTCAACCATTTTGTAGATCACTGTGAGTCTGATTTGTTATTATAGTTATTAATTGACTGGTAGTATGTCAATGATATTTATTTACCCTCTAGTCCATCAAGGATATGTGGGCTCGAGTTCCGTGATACACCAGGTTTTTGGTTGTAAGAGAGTAATGTAAAATATTCTTGAAATTGTTCTGAAGATTATTTATTTTCAATGTGACTGGGTGATGAATCTATTGATGATAATACTGGCACTGATGATCAAATTTTCTCTGGGATTCTCTTATTTCTTTGTTATATCACCGGAGCGATGTTATTCTGAATGACATTTGTTCTTGTTGATCATACAAGCAGTCATCAAATGTGCGTGACAGGAAATTGATATGTTAGCATATAAGTACTATTACTCGTTTAGTTCTGAGTATGCCATGGGAGGCTCTTTCTGTATTTTCTGTTCGCCTGTGTAGTTGAATGATCCCCCGCGCCATTTCTGCAGGACTACATGAATCACAGAAAGTATAGGTATCTTCGGTTGGATGGATCATCCACCATCATGGACCGTCGAGATATGGTCAGAGACTTCCAGCATCGGTAGAATTTCTTCTTGTGGTTAATCTATGACGTGTTGTTGAAAAATTATTCGTTGTTACTTGTAATATTTCTTCAGTTCTTCCATCTTCAACTGCCTAAATTATTGTAAACTGTATGTTGCACTATTTTGCAGGAGCGACGTCTTTGTATTTTTGCTCAGTACAAGAGCTGGGGGACTGGGAATCAACTTGACTGCTGCTGATACAGTTATATTCTATGAAAGTGATTGGAATCCAACACTTGATTTGCAGGCAATGGATAGAGCTCATAGATTGGGGCAAACGAAAGATGTTAGTTCCTCCATCCATTTACAGATAATTGTTCCCAGTCTCCATGCATTTGTCCGATAAGGGTTTGACTTCATATGCTTCTTTGGTGGCTTGTATGTGCCAAATATAATATCCATGGGTGCATTCGTTGAACAACAAATGCGAGAGACCTTTTCTCATCCTTTCAGTTGTCTCTTGGTTGATTGTGCTGCTTCTTTGTTGATTAGGTCACTGTCTACAGATTAATCTGTAAAGAGACCGTTGAGGAGAAAATTCTTCAAAGGGCTAGTCAGAAGAGTACTGTGCAGCAGCTCGTGATGACAGGTGGGCATGTCCAGGGTGATCTGTTGGCTCCTGAGGATGTGGTGTCTTTACTACTTGATGACGCCCAATTGGAGCAAAAGTTGAAGGAGACTCCACAGCAGGTTGGATGTTAATTTGTTTTGTTTCTCGTTGTATAGGATTTTATATGCATTTTAAGGTAAAGGGATGGTTGTAGAGAACTTAAGGGCTTGTTTGGTTAATCTTTTTCATTTTTCGAGAAAAAAAAATTAGGAAGAGGTAAAGTCAGTTTCTTGAAGTTTTTCAAACTCAATTTCCAATTGTGGCCAATAGTTTTCTTAAGAAGTTAAACTTTTGAAAGTAGAGAACTTATATAAAATTGTGCATAACTTGTGAGAAAGCATGAGGTGAGACAAATGACTTTTTACACTTCCCGTCTGCCAGGCTAAGGATCAGCAGATGAGAAAGCCACAAGCAAGAGGAATACGTGTAGATGCTGAAGGGGATGCATCGTTGGAAGACTTGGCTAATACAGGAGGTGATGGCGTTGAAAATGAGCCCGATCTTGATGCTGACAAGTCCAAATCAAGTAGTAAATCAAAGGTATTTGACTTCCCATTTCACAGCACTCTGTAATGTGGACAGTAAGTGGATTTGGAGCTGTCAAGCTGTGGTCTGGGGATTATCATTCTAGATGGATATAGATAATGAAAAAATCTCGGGACTGTCTGTTTGCTTTATGAAATATTCATTAAAGCAATTTTGTTTGGAGGGTCAGTTCCCTACAGTTCTGGATTTTTCATGCTTGTGTTATAGTGAAAGGTTATTCATTCTAGTTTCGTCTCTCTTCCCTGAAGTGGGGATATATTTCTTGCTTCCAATTTTTTTGCAGAGAAAATCCACTTCTGACAGGAAGAACTTGCAAAGTATGACTAACAGCCAGAAAGTAGGGGACCACCATTCTCCCGTGGTGGATTATGAGTTGGATGAAGTGTTGGAACAGGATGAGGAGCAGTCCTCAAAGTTGAAGAAACTGAAGAGGCCGAAGAAGAGCGTGAACGACATTGAGCCGGCTTTCACCGTGGTATCTGCATTGCCTCAAGGGCAGATGAACTACACCCTGTAGGCCAGCTATATATTGGATGCCCCAATAAGGTCTATTCTTTTTCCCAGCAGGAGGAGTTATTCGGTGCTGGGGGGGATTCCAGGTGGGGGGCTTATGTATTCTTTTCTGTAAATGCTCCTTTTGTCTTTCTAGGAATATATACGCGCTAGGTTTTGTCTTTTGTAGATTTGAGGAATAGAGAGAAAGAGAGAGAGAAGTAGCAAGTGTCTGGAAAATTGTTGTCTGTTTGTATAGAAGTTAAAAAATGGGAAGAGGCAGGCGCTTTGCTACAAACCCAAAATCAAAATGGAATGGGGGATGATTATCCCATTTGTATATGACACAAGTCACGGTTGGAGTTTTTCATGTATTAATTAATATTAATTTTTTTTAATTTAATCATTTTTGGTATTTATTTCATACCCCTCCGACTTTTGAGCCAGACTATTTTGGGCCTTGTAGAATAAATATTGGGGGGTGGGGGTGGAAACATTAGTTTGTTAAGGTGCGTTGTTATTTCTATTACAACCAGCGGGCAGTATATCCAAACACCGAGTCAAATCTCATGAGCCATCCATAAATACGCCGTGGAGTAACGACCACACTAACTCCTACTGTAACGATTTTTTTTAATGGGATTGTATTTATATCCCGAAAGTACAACACACAACGATCGTACAACTTCAAAATTTTGTTAATGTTAAAATAATATTATTCAATCCCATCTATATATTATATATCGACCGAATCATGATATTTTACATTTATATTTTAGCACTTGTATAATATAGTTTGAACTTAAATTATAAAGAAGGTTTAGGTTTTCGTCGTAAACTATATGTTAGCTCGGTTCAATATGGACAAAACTTTTAAATAAATAATAATTCCAATTCATGGTTTAGCCCATATGATTAACTTATATTCATGATCCGGTCCATGAACATAAGAATGATCCCCTAAAGCCTATAACTAGAGTCACCTCTCTCATTTCACAAGTAGTTCAAAAGGGACTGACTAGCTTCTTATAGCTTAGAGAAAGTTATGCCGAATTTCAGCCATAAGTTTTTCCACTATCTTGAATACCAGTGATATCAAGCTTTTATAACTTTCGTCACTCTCGTGAAGACCCGTCGAATGAAAGCTTCTACCCCCCCTAAAATGTTATTCGCCACTGGCCACACGGGTCTAGCTCTACGGTCGTCTTCTTCAACATACCTTTCGAAGCTCCCACGGATATTTGCACGAACATCAACTCATAGTATAAATTTAAAGGATTCACGTATTTTCTTGTGATTATAAATTATAACTACGATATATTCGATACGATGATTTGTTTGATCATTTCTAGCGTGAAATTTTGTATTCGTACGAATACCTAATTTTTTTTTTTTTTTTTGGTTTTTGGTAAACCCCACCTCGGGGATTGTCGATGGCAAAAGTAAACTACAAGCATAAATTCACCGACTACGGTGCATTCGGATATGAGTAATGGAATGGAAGGACCATTGGCTGAAATATCAATTGCCACACCTCATCGTTGTGGTTGTTAACGTGTCTCTCGTTCGTTCGATGACAAGTAGCAAATTTTGATTATTTTATTTATGGGAGTGACAGTGTACTCTTTATTCATTTCATTTTCTAAAAAAAAAATTAACTTAAACATGAAGAAAGATTAGCGTACAGATTTTTATTTCTTGCATCAATCGGTAGACTCGCATCACCAGCCAACGAAATACATTTGCTATTAAATAATGAAGTTGAGTAGCACGTAATCGTCGAGGTCTCTTTTACTCTTACATAACTCATATAATAATAATAACACTTAGTTTATACGGTCCATAGGAAATTGAGCATGTGTTCATGTGCCTCAACCCACATAGGCTAAAGCTTATCTTGAGATGTGGGCGATGAACGGATCCAGCTCCGCCCGAGAATCCCCTCCGCCCGACACCCAGCACTTCCGGACCTCGACCCCCAACTCCGTCGCCCTCCTCCTCCGCTCCTCTGAGCCCATCACCTCGATCACGGCTCTCTCTATCGTTTCCGAACTCACCAGACCATCCCTTGATGTGTCGTCTTTATTTTGGACATGGATGCCTACACGGAGCACGCTCGTTAAAAGCTCGGCGTTCTTGATCTGGTCGGAGTGGATTGGCCAAGCTGCGACGGGGACCCCCATGCTGATGCTCTCCATGCACGAGTTCCATCCACAGTGGCTCATGAATCCTCCTGTTGATCCGTGCCCCAGGATTTCCAGCTGTGGCGCCCATTCCCTCAACACCATACCGGCACCGCTACTCTCAATCTTTTCCTCGTACCCATCCGGCAGCTCGATCTTTGACACTTTGCCTTGGCTGAAAATGTCTCCCGTGTCGGCTTCTCTCAGCACCCATAAGAACTTATGGCTGCTCTTCTCGAGCCCAATGGCGAGCTCTCGTAACTGATCGCTAGTAAAAGTGGTTGTCGTCCCAAAGGATATGTACAGCACAGACCTCTGCTCCTGCCTGTCCAACCACTCCATGCAACGGCATGGACTTCGATGTGCCACCGGGGATAGCTTCACAGGGTTGAATGGCCCTAATGGCCAGTGCTTCCACGAGCTCTGATTATCGAGTTTGTCAATGTAGGTGCCCTCGACGGCCCGGCACGTGTTAAATATGATGCCGGAGGTTTGTCTCTTGAACTCGTACTGCGAGCGAGCAAACTCCAAGAAATCGGGCGTGTAACAGCGGAGAAGCTCGTTCTTGTCCTCAGCAGCGATGAACCAATGTATGGTGAAGGCAGAGACGCTATGGAAGGTGTAGGACTCAGTGTTTGGCAAGGAAAACGATTCACGGATGGTGGATGCCATGAGCGAGTCGTTGATAACGACAAGGCGCCTGGCGGAGGAGGAGAGGAATCGTATGAGGGCGGAAATCGGTTCAAGGAGGTGAACATTAGCATGGCGGAAGGCGGGGATGAGGTGCGAGGGGAACTTGTGGGAGGAATTAGGGTTTGGGGGAGGACATGGGAAAGGAGGGGCCGCGAGATCATGGAAGAAGATGTTGGCGGTGGGGGCGGCGGAGGACCGGAGGAGGGCTTGGTTGTTGTGGGAAGAGGCGGCAGCGAAGTGGATAGGGATGTCAGGGTAAGTGGAGGCGATGAGCGAGGAGAGCTGGAGGAGTTGGTTGATGTGACCTTGGGCGGGCAGCGGCACCATCAAAACGACCACGTCGACCATTTCGGTGGCGTTGCCGTGAGGGGAGGTAGGATGCATATCAAGGCTTAAAACCTGTGAATGTACGTAGCAATTCGATATATTTGGAAGTCAGTTTATTTTATAAATAGGTGTTAACCTATGAAACGAACGAAAAGAAGAGAGTAAATCTTTAAAGAAGAGACGAGGGACAGAGAGCGCAAAGAATGCGATGGTAAATAAATGACATGCGTTGAGAAAAGGGAAAATATATCTCAATCTAAATTTATACTCATAGTGAAATTTTTTACATCCGTTGATGTGACCGTACAACAAAAATTCTTTATCCAGTTAATTTTCGATAAAAAACCTGATCCGATTCGATTCACTCTCCCGATAGGTTACGCGTGCGCCAACAATTTTGACTTTATAAAAGGGGGATAGGTTTGGATTGGGGGGTGTCAAGTCAATTAATTATTCCTCCTCCTCGTTCCTTCATCAACTTGAACAAGTAAATTTATCCTATACAAATGGACCTATATTTGTACAATACACCTTTGCGAGTCATCTAAGAGCACGTGGTTTGTAAACATTTAATTAAAGAAAAATTGGGTGGGGGAATTAATAAGGGGAAAACGAATTATCCCATTTTTGGCCTCTACTAACACCCACCGTTCAACTTCCCCATACATAACTTAGGTATATACATGTTGGCCGTGTTTTTCTTGTTGTTGTTATTGTCAGGGGGATAAGGATGGGGGGCATAGTCGTCGTGGCCTTCAATTTCTCCAAAAGGCAGACAACTTTGGTGTTGTCTGGCGCTTCGCAGTAGTAGTAGTAGTATTAGTAATAGAGTGAGGGTGATTGTGGAAGTGGATATGAATTCAGAATTGACCCCCCCCCGGCGAACTGATGCGATTCAAAGTTAATGCTTGGATCTTATCATGCATGTGAGACGCTGAGCTGTGAGTGTGTGAATTTTTCAGAGTTTTTGTTGATCGAGTAAAATAAAGAAAATTCGTCAAATAATTTGTTGAAAATACAAAACAATCGTGGTATGGATTACGATGCAGTCTAAACACACGACACTAATACACTCAGTGAAAAAAGGACCGTAACGTTACACAAAATATCTAAAATTGTGTGACTTTAGTAGGCTTATTAAATTACAAAGAAAAGAGACAAGTGTATATTCTTTCATGGCCATGGTCAAGTGGGACTGAATTCATGTGCGCTTGTCTCACGAAAAGGCGTCATGAGGTCTCTCGTATCCACAGTTTTACCGATGACGGGTTTTTTCTCGACTGTATTTTTAGTGATATTTTTCTTTATATGTTTTGATGCATTTTGAAGTATCCATCATAATAATTCTGAATCGCAATTCCTTTGTATCGCAATCTTAGTGTCGAAGAGACAATATATCAGATATTTTAAAAAAGTAGAGTCCGCATCCCAAAAACGAACACCTTTTCTTTCTATTATTACAAAAAGAAACAAACGGGATCCATACCATATCTTCAGACAACCTCTCGATTTAGGTTTGGTAGTATCAGGCTGGGTGCTGGAAAGACTGAGAAAGACAAAAAACGTGATGGCAGCCCCCCATTTTAGGTTTTATGTTTCGGATCAGA
The DNA here is from genome assembly GCA_029817715.1 of Melastoma dodecandrum. Lineage (NCBI taxonomy): Eukaryota > Viridiplantae > Streptophyta > Magnoliopsida > Myrtales > Melastomataceae > Melastoma > Melastoma dodecandrum. The sequence goes on from JARUPY010000293.1 coordinate 15,328, forward strand.
CCAAACTTGTTCGGAAAGCAACTTGTAGATGAGCCTAACCCTAGATTTCTTTTGGGTTACTGGGAACTCGACACGTGTGTTCTGGGATAAGGATTATTCCTTCTCTGATGTTGGGGACAGTTCCTACCTATCTATAAAGATGCGACTTTCGTTGGGTTTTAGGACGAGGGATAAAAAAAAGAAATAAATATGGAAGTGTCGTACAAAATGTAATAGCTTTAATTCTTTCGACGGGAGGAATCTTCCTAGGCGACATTTAGGTGGCCACCTCCTGTTTCATCTTTTTGATTTCTTTCTCTCATCCAAAATTTCCAAATATGCATTCAAACTCGCCAGGTTAACCAACCAACGCCAACCAAAAAAAGGAAAGCTCGTGACGGATCGCATCGCGATTGGACGTCCCTCCTTTTTGAGGCCTAGAGGGGGATTTCCGACACGTGAAGAAGACGATTGCCGGAAGTTTGGGGAAATGCAAGGACTGGGTGGGAGACAATCTTGGACTGATCTACCCGGCGCTGTCACCTTTTCCTTTGTCACCTTTCCGACATAAACTGTGTTTAAGGCATGATCGATATGCATGATCAGTCTCATCTGGTCGTGGAGAGTAGTAGTGATGGTTAGACGAGAGTCACAACACAGGTTCAATCAATTAACACGTCAACTTTTGATTCGTCCTGCCCTTGCGTTGCCTGATTTCGCACCTAGTTTCTCGAAACTTTGTCTTAGGGAATAATTTGTCCGGCAAAACCTCGTGTAATGACAACTTTTGGTCATAAAAGCCTTGGAAATAATCCATCTCAATCGTATAAACCTAATAAGAAGTATATGATCTGCTTTGGGTAACCTCCCCTAGTGGGGACGATTATTAATGCTTAGTTATCATCTAATGGGATCGTGATTAGAGGCACACACACTCGTTACAATCTCTCTTACCTTTTTCTTTTCTCTTTTTCTTTGGGACTCAACAAGACATGACCAAGGCCAAACTCCCCTAACGACTTCTCCAGGTCCGGTTCCTAGGGAGAATCCACACGTGTCGAACCGGGAGAGTGTCGTGTCCCTCGATGTCGACCACAAATTTTTTCTCTTCTAGACTTCCTACCCTTTTCCCCCTCGTTCAGAAATAGGCTTTCGGTCTTCTCTACTCACGGGGATCACAGCCTAAGCTCAAAATGTCCCCCACCACTTCCCCCGTGAAGATGCATGCAATCCATGTAATATAACATGTGGATCATGCAACCAGAGATTCGATCCGACCAATACTTTAAAAAGATGTTAGAATCATGTGCGTGGGGTAGATTTCCCAGGCATTTATATTTATATTGAGGCCAGTTTTTAGAGAAAGCTTGTTTCACTGCTCAACTAAAGGAGAATAAACACATTTAGCGAAGTTATGTCTACTTCTCCATATAGCGATCAGCAGGTTATTTGCTCGAAATCGGTCTCGTCGGGAATATATGACCACGAACTATCGGAGTTCGATTTTGAAATTCTGATTATGATCGGTAAATTTTTATAAGACGCAAAACGTTCTTATTAAAAAAATTTATAGATCATGATGAACGAATGATTCGCAAGATATTGTAGAAAAATTCAAAATTCGTCGAAATTTTTTTTTTTTTTTAGCTTCTTAATAAATCGAATTAGGTATTTGTAACTCCAAATTAGAATATTCGAGGAATTGTTGAGGCGCCCTCCCCGATTTGCCCTACAAATTGGTCTCGTTCGGGCACCAACTATGAACTTGATCTATATTTTTAGTCTTTATTGTTAATGTAGCCCTTTGGTAGATTAGTAAAAAATGTGAGGCGTATGTGTCTTGTCCTATGAGCTTAATAAGAAAATTAAACACCCCCAGCTACTCTCTCCTATAATTTTACATTAGCAAAAAACTGTGATCACAAAACCCACATATAAAAAATGAAATCCTCTTCTATAATAATTATATTCCTAAATAGTGTTCTTTAAATAGGAAAAAGAATATGAAATAAAATAAATAATTTTAAAATTTTAAAAATAATACCCTCGCCCTAAGAAAGGAAAAGGGAATCTAATTTATAAAGTCCGACTTCATTAGAGTGTATTTCAATAATTCGACTTTTTAAGTCGGTGCATGAACAAAGTTGAATTTTACAAATCCGGCTTCGAAACATTTTGTTATAAATTTTGAAACCATCTGTACCTTTTCGTAATTTTTTTTTTTACTAACCTTACCTTAAAATGGAACAAGCCAGCGTCTATTGAATAGACGACTTCACTCCACACGATGCCGCCTCTCTGGCAAACTGGAAAGTACAAATAAAAAAGGACCGAGAAAGGTAAAGTACGCCAAGTCTACCCTCAGCCAATGAATGAATCAATACAACAACGTCTCGTTCGTTCCGCTCTTGGAGGCAAGGAATATGAGAAGCATATGAGGAAAGGAGAAATGAACCAGCGGATCTCCTTTCGCAATCAACTCACCCTCTTGCTTGTAAGAGGGTCGTTTTGATAGAAGCCAGGCCAAAACAGTGGTGACATAACTTCCTTCCACACTTCCTGGCCAAACCAAACTAACCAAATGACAACTGCCCCGTCCTTTTCTTTTTTTCCTTGGCCACCTGATTCCTGCCAAGGCTGAAAGGGAACAAAGAACGTAAGGGTGACTAAACAATTGAGTTGATAATGGTAAGAACAAGGAAGTCGTGCCTCTTACTCATGGACTGCTGAGGTTCTTGAGATCCTCCTCCTTGGCATACCAGCTCGGTATGATCTTTGAGATATGCGGATAAATGTCTTTGAATGAGTTCCTGATTGTCCCTTCTGCGACTCCAGTCGCGAGCGATATATCTGCATGCCCCAGGATAAAAGGTCATTAGGCATGTTTCATGTGGCAAAGTTTCTTGTTTACGGGGACTGAATCATAGCACAAGTTAATGATTTCCAGCCATGTTATGCCAAACTGCAGGTAACATTTTCTCCTGAACTCGAAATAAGACATGAAAAATGAGAATGGAAAAGGAAAAACACCTCGAAGAGGCTTCTTGTCATCAGACAGCTGAGTTATGATGTAAATAACAGCCGCTGCTATGGAAATGGGGCTCCTCCTGCATTTTGTTAGTCAAACGGAATAGATAAGAATAAAAACAATCCAAAGTCCCTTAAAAAAAGAAGTGTGCATTTAACCCCGAAGAAATTAATAAATTACTCAAAAAGGCATTTTGTTACAGAGAATATCGTGCTTACGCAATAGAATTGGTGCAAAGAAGGTTCATGAACTAGACACGGTGGTGCAAACAAATTCCATGAGACTGTCTATATGCCTGAATAATGGATTGTAGTAATGGAAGTATAAAACAAAGCGAAATTCGTCACATTCAATAAGTCCGCATCAACCATGTTTGGAATAGACTTCAGGCAATCAACCATATTAGGTGGGAGGGGGATCATGTGGCGGACAAATTGGCAAGGATGCCTATGATTCGGTAGGATGATTATGTTGCCCTTTATTTCTCTCCTGATATAGTCATCAACCTTTTGCAAAGGGGCATTCCATGTCCCATGCATTATGAATTCTGTAACTTAAGATCCCGAACGCTTATCTAATGCTACCTATCCTTCACTACCAAAAAAAAAAAAATATCATGTAAAAAACGAGTCCCCAGACACACATGATCATGGTTCCGAATGTCCTAAGTTTTGGTAAAATCTGACATATAAGATACAAGCAAGACTAGCTAACACTGAGGTCTTCCATCATAAAAAGCATCAAATATTCACAGATTTCAACATTGAGAAGACAAAACAATGTCACTCCTAGCCAGATGTTCAAATAAGCCAAACAAATAGGAGAATCCATAAGAAGCTAAAGAATAGGAATGCACTAGTCAGCAATGGCCCTAAAATGTAGAATAAAGAAGAGATCTGAAGGTTCAGAATAGCAAGCCTAAAAGAAAACCACAGTAGAAGTAAATGTCATAGTGTAATGACGTAGCAACTGCTTTTTTAGAGGAACCCAAACCCAGAGGCAATATTCATGGCCATCAAGGATATGTCCACTACTAATTGAAGCCAAGGAAGGATTGTTTTTACCTTATATCAAATTCCTCTGACTTCTTCACAGCTTCTTGAGCAGCTTTCACTGCTTGATGATTCATACCAACATTTGAACAGAAACGCCTCTAATGTATTTAACAGATAAGTTTCATGAATGAGCTAGAAATAGGCAATTGACAAAACTATTCAAAGAGAATAGAGTAACAGAGTAGGCGTTTCACCATAAAATCTGCAGCATGTATGGTTCCTATTTCCACGGACTGACCATTTTCTAACCCCAGCTGCTTCACTATGTACTCCTTTGCTCTACCTATTTCCTTCTTGGTTGCACCATTTGCAATAGAACATATTTCTAATCGAAAAGTATAACTTTAGGGATGAGACAACAAAGATAACAACAGCAACAGCATAGAGCCATACCCTTCACAGTGCGAGGCTTATCCTCTTGTCGACACGCAATATACAAGCAAGCGGCCAGTAAAGCATCTTGATTTCTTCCTCTGCTAGACTTTTGATCTTCTACTCTCTTAAAGATCTCATTGGCTCGATCCTACAATTTAAGAGACATCACACAACTTCAACATCACAGTAGGGCGTTATCGACAGACAATTACTATTGCATACAGAACATAATAGAAAGTTAAGAGAAATGTTAAATGTTGTCAGCAATGCCCCAGAGCCTCATAAAAATTTTAATGGAAAAGATGCAGATATCGAGATCCAGACTTTGGAGAGCATTAAAGCAAATTCAAGGGAATGCCATGCTCATTTTGCATCGATAACAATCCTTGGAATTGCATAGTGATATCTTAAACAGATATACCAAATAAACAGTGGATGGATCTGTCTTGAGAAAAGTAAAATGCTCCCTAGCCCTAGGAAACACATTATACCTAACTACAGTAAAACTTAACTAAAATGGTGAGTCTGGATGACCCATCAAATTGTTAAAGCACAGAAAATAGACCCATTCTCCCCCCTCGCCCATCCCCAGTAATTCATATGGATATACAGAATTGCTTCCATACAATAAATGGTACAGCCGACATATGTTTCTCAGAAAAAACAGAACAATTTTTCAAGCATTTGATTTGCTTCATGTGATTAGCAGGCTAGAGACAAATGAAACAACTGTTAAAAATGTTGATCAATGACCTATTCTTCTCAAATGGAACAATTAACTCTAAATTAGTCAACAAAAAATATTAAACATGCATGGCATACCTTGATAGTTGCCACTAGCCCCAACCTGGAGAAGAGAAATGCCAAGTAAGTACCATTTACGATTGAATCGAGATATCAACTTGCAGATTACGTGTAGCCATTCGATTGACAATAATCCCCACGTTGCTCTCATTCTCCAAGTAAAAAATGCCAATCAGAACTAAAGTGCAAATGATTAAATCTGGAACTGAATACTCTCATAAAATTGCCACCATTTCGAAACTACAGCTTCTGCAACTCACTAGGAGGCCGTGAATTAGAAAGGGTGTATCAGGTATCTAACAGTTGTTGGAGACATGAAAACCTAAACCACATTAATGATAATACATTTTACAAATTAGAACCAAAACCACATTATTGTGGTGAGTATTTTCAGCCAAGGAAGTTTAAGGTGCCCTCTTCAAACCTACTGCAACCTCAAAGGCCGACCTCTATGACTAAACACAGCCCAGGAATCATCATTCCAAAACACTGTTGGGTTCACATACTCCCTAACACCACAACTGTAAACAAATCAAAGGTCCCAAAGCAACAGTTCTTTATCCCACAAAACAACCGGATTGCCAGGATTTGCATCAGATTATATGTAGGCGATTTCGATTAGGAAAAAAAGTTAGCACAACAATCAAAGTCACTATATCCAACAGTTTTCCCATGTTGCACCCGGAATCTTCGACCAACAACACATCGAAGACCAAGCCCAGACCAACATCGACAGCGATCAAGCCAAACCAAACCAGATGACTCATCACTCACCGATCGGACATGATGGCAATAGTCTTGAACGCGGCGATCAAGCCACGATCGGGATCAGAACCGCGGCCCTGCCAACGGCCAAGGGAAGACGTGAGGAAGTCGCCAGTGGTGCCGTTGGGCTTGGTGATGACGGTGGAGAGTCCGCCTTCAGTAAGGAGGGGGTTGGAAGGGCCGCCGACGCGGACGGGATCATTGTCGCCGGACTCGTTGGCGAAGGTACGCCACTCGGAGGTCTCGTCGATGGAGTGGGACTCGAGGACAAGACCGCACTCGGAGCAGACGGTGTCCCCGGCGGAGTGGTCGAAGACGACCTCCGTGGGCCGCTTACAGTCGCCGCACCACGCGTCCGACATCGCCGCCGGTCGGATCGCGAGGGGGTTAGACCGTTACAGCCTTTTTTTGGTGGGTGGGGGGTGCGTTCACTTATTTTAGAAAATCCTTAATTTCTTTTACGTTTTAAGAAGTTACCTTTACGACTTTCTTTCTCAGTTTTTATGGGAGGAATGGGTTTCTCGGAGAGGTGGGTATATATTTATAGGAGGAGGAGGAGGAGCCGAAAGGCGAAACGATGTGAGTAATGGGCCTGAGCAGAAAGGCCCGTAAAAGGAAATGGGCTGAATCAGATGGGCCCATACGAAGCCCATCCACTCAAAATGCTCTCTCTGAGAGGGGCATTTATTTTCTTTTTCTTTCCTCATTTCGAGTGTATCGCCATCACAAACTGAACCATGGGAGGAGCGAAGGAATTGTGCTCGAATTCCGGAGCCCCATGGAATCCCGCGAAACCCCGACATTGCTCTCGGATTTCCGATGTTCGCCAAAATCGAAGGTGGTCTAAGCCGCACCGCCTGGCCCCCACGCTTTCGCCTCAATTCACCATGGGAAGTGAATGGCGGCGCAGTTGGAGTTTGCCCTTCATTTGGATTTTTTGAGTTACTAGTGGGAAGGTTTGTTCCCAAATTATTTTACCATTTACGCTCAAACCTTTTAAAATTCCTCGTTTTCTATTTCAAACAACGAGTTTACAATAATATAAATTGGAACATCGACTTCCCTTCCTTTAATTTTCATGAACTTAGCTATTTGGAAAGAGGAGATCTAAAGTTTCGGCATTTATCGAACGTGTACTTCTGATGTGTACGTGCCATCATGCCACGACAGGACGATAAAAACAAGGAGTCGCCTTCAGATGCAACCAAAAGAGGGGGGGATTGCCGGGACCAGTAATATTTCTCATCGACGGGAGACAAAAGCGGGAGGTCGGTCGGTCATCACGATGTCCTCGAGAATCGAGAGCGACCGGCCTTGACGCATGAGCCGAGATTATCGGACAGCATATGAGACGATGACATGGGACGACGGATGATACCCATTCTCTTTTTTCTAACGTGTCGTAAAATTTAAAAACAAAAATAAAAAAAATAATTTTAAAACTAGAGAGGGGTTGGGGGGGGGGGGGGGGGGAGATGGTGGGCCCTAAGCTATAATCGGGAATACAACCATATTAACATATAATATTATTAGATTATTTTTTTATTTTTATTAATTAGTGAGAGACAGCCTGTTCTGTTGATACGTCCGAAACTGAAGAAAGTTCAAAAATTAAACGAAACTCTAGACGGAGGAAAATAGACCATTTGAAGAAAACCGCGTGTTAGGATAGGACAGGACATCGCCAACCCCTCACACCTTACTCAAAGTATGTCCTAATATGATTTATTTGCAATCGAATGGAACGGGGGAGTATTGAAATTATTCGAAAAAATTTAATCAAAATTCCTACAAGTTTGAAAAAAAAAATTACTAAATACGATAATTAATTTCTTCTAAAAGGGGTCCCAAATAAAAAAATACGCAGCAGCAGCTAGCTGGAGGCTGGCAAAACCATTTGAAAACACTCTTTCTACACAAAAAAAAAGGCGGCTTGTTTGGAAGAGTATTTATTTATTCTTAACATGAAAGGGGTTTTTGAAACAAAACCTTTTTAAAAAAAAAAAAAATTTGGGTTGTGATTTGTTTCATATCGTCTAAATAAAAAGAGGGGTAAAATCAAAAACCATGGTTGTGTTGTGTTGTGTATCCTAAAAATAACATGCCAAACAACCGCGTCCTCAGCATACGTAAAAATAAGCCTTATTCTGTGCACCGGAAGGTAAAAAGAAAAATTCCGAAAGCCAGCCCCAAGGACAGCAAAGCCATATTCGAAAGCCGAACATGTGACCAATAATAGATAGATGGAAAGGCCATCGCCAAACCCCCTCTTAGTCCAATTTTGAAGAAAGACTCTCTCTCTCTCTCTGACTTTGACAAATCTACGAAGAAAAAGCGTAGGAGGGAATCAAAATCCGCCGAATCACTCATGTTTGTGCAGAGAGGGAAGGAAGGAAGGGTTTAGGCTTGGTGGAAAGATAGGGATCGATGGGAGGGAGGGACTACACACGCAACTCTTTTTTCTGAAAATTAAATGAGTTGCTGACTAAATATAAAAAATATATTGTTAAAATGAGGAATTACATTCAGCCAAGGAAGGAACCATCTGCCTGCCTGCCACCTCTTTCTCTTGTCCCAATTCCCGTCTTCGTCTCCACCACCACCACCTCCTTTTCTGACCGCACAAGGAACGAGTAAAAGAGAGACAACGCACGCGTCTACCTTCTGCTTCATCCCACCCTGCTTTGCTTTCAGTAACTAGGCCTTTGCCTCCTTGTCTTCTTTGCCTCTCTCCTCCCTCTCTCTCTCTCTCTCTCTCTCTCTCAAGGAAGGAAGTACGCAGGCAAAGTCATCTAGATGGTGCACCACCAGTGTTGCCACCCGGCCAAGAAATCGGTCTCCGGCGACCTGGAGGACTCCCCCTCCACCGTGGTTTTTGGGGATTGCTCTGCCGCCGCCGCCGCCGCCACCACCTACAAGAGGAAGAGTCCCAAGCTGTTCTTCCTTCTCCTCCTCTCCCTCTTCTCCTTCGCTATCGTTGTCCTCCCGCAGCTCCTCCACCTCTCCTCCACCACCTTCTCACTCCTCTGTACGCCTTCCTCCTCCTCTACCTCTTCCTCTCCTCTCTCTTCCCCAACCCCCTCCTCTTTTCCTCTAACTTTTTGTTTCCCTTTTGAACAGATTCGGCCGGAGGAGGCATAGAAGACCCTCCCTTGTCGTATGTTCCTCCATGTTCTTCCCCCCCGAATGGTGAGCCCATCTCCTCCTCCCCTGTTTCTCCACCCTTCTCTCAACTCTTGCTTTCCTGAAGATGCTCCCCTTTCCTGTTTGTAATCCTCGGTTCATGATCATGGATTTGTGATTGTCCCTGTCTTTGAACTGTTATTTTCTTGGTTGTGACGACTCTTGTTATATGCAGGAACCATATGCTGCGACAGGAGCAGCTTCCGTTCCGACGTTTGCTACATGAAGGGCGATGTTAGGACCCACCCTGCCTCTTCATCGGTGTTCCTCTATGCGCCCAACAGTGACCCTGTCCTCGCCCAGGGGACGCACAACAGAGTACTCCAGAGCGAGAAGATCAAGCCTTACACTAGGAAATGGGGAGCCCCCACGATGGACACCATCGACGAGTTGGAACTTGTCGTTAAGAACAAGGCGCCCGATTCTCTCCCCAAGTGCGATGTTCACCATACTGTCCCAGCGGTCTTCTTCTCGACCGGGGGTTACACTGGGAACGTTTATCACGAGTTCAATGACGGGATTCTTCCCCTCTACATTACTTCGCAGCATCTTAATAAGGAGGTCGTGTTTGTGATACTCGAATACCATGACTGGTGGATCACCAAGTATGGCGACGTGGTTTCTCTTCTGTCTAGCTATCCGGTGATAGACTTTTCGGGGGACAACAGGACGCATTGCTTCCTGGAAGCAATCGTGGGGCTGAGGATCCACGACGAGCTAACTGTGGATCCTTCCTTGATGCAAGGAGGGAAGAAGGGGATCAAGGATTTCCGGGACATTCTCAATCGTGCCTATCAGCCTCGAATTGAAAGCTTGTTGAAAGAAGAGGAGCGAGAGATGCAGCTCAACGCTGCAGAATCCCCTCTGACCCCGCTGTCAGTCATTCTGCCGACGAAACCGAAGCTGACCATTCTGTCACGAAATGGATCGAGGGCAATCCTCAATCAAGATAGGCTGATCAAACTGGCTGAGGAAATTGGTTTTACAGTGGATGTTCTGAGACCGGATAAGACGACCGAGTTGGCGAAGATATACCGCGCGCTGAATTCAAGCGACGTGATGATCGGCGTGCATGGGGCCGCGATGACGCACTTCCTGTTCATGAGGCCCGGATCGGTGTTCATACAGGTAGTTCCTCTAGGCACGGACTGGGCAGCGGAGACATACTACGGGGAGCCATCGAAGAAGCTCGGGCTGAAGTACATCGGGTACACGATACACCCAAAGGAGAGCTCCCTGTACAAGGAATATGAGAGGAGCGACCCAGTCCTCATGGATCCTAACAGCGTGACGAAGAAAGGGTGGGAGTACACGAAGAAGATATATCTGGACAGCCAGAATGTGGTACTGGATCTGAGAAGGTTCAGGAAGAGGCTGGTTCGACCATATCAGCATGCCAACGCCGCGAGAACCAGATTGCGTCGTTCCGGTCCCGGCACGTCGGTGGCGTAGAGATCGATTTATGTAAATCCGTTGTCACCTTTTCTTTATTGAATTCATTCTTTCATACCCGGGGGTTTTAACATTGAAGAGGAGTAGGCTGTTCTTTTCTTGTTTATTATACAGAAAACCAGTGAGAGAGATTCAACATCATCATCATCATCTTCTTCTTCTTCTTCTTCTTCTTCTTCTGTACAAAGTGAGTTGAACAATTAAAAAAGTAAACACACTGTAATTACTGCATCATGGCATCACCCTCCTCATCTCCATTGTCCTGATGACCTTTGATGAAAATGATGAGATGGGCCGTGGGGGGCAGACAGGCCTTCCTTTGACTATATTAATTTAGTCCATCCCTGAAGAAAACACCATCATTAAACAAATGTAAAACCCAGATTCTCCTTCACTGACTATTTCGATATTTTTGAAAAAAAAAAGAACATTCTTTCTTGATCCCAAATCGAGTATCAAAGTAAATTTAGGGGGAGAAGAAAATTAAAAAAAAAAAGAGTAATTGGGGGGGTAATCTAATCTAATCTCCCCAATAAAAGGTTGAATCTGCTTCCTAATTTTGAAAAAAAAAAGAAAAGAATGAAGAAGATTTTTTTTTTTACACGAACTTAGATTTTTCTGTTACTTTTTTTGGGGGTCGTGTTGTTTTGTTTGATCTGCGGATGGATTGTTTGGTTTGGTTTCTGACAATCCACTCTCCGAATTCAAGCAAGAAGAGAAAAGATGGGAAGAGGAAGAATCGAACTGAAGAAGATTGATAACGTCAGCAACCGCCTCGTCACCTTCTCCAAGCGTCGCAACGGCCTCTTCAAGAAGGCTCGGGAACTCTCCGTCCTTTGTGACGCTGAGGTCGGCATCATCGTCTACTCCAGCTCCGGGAAGCTCTACGAATTCGCCAGCCATGGGTGAGACCCCCCCCCCCCCTCCCCCTCCTCGTGTCCTTAAATCTCTGATCGTAAAAGGATCGGTTATGATCGTCGTGAGATATTCGTTTTTCTCTTTTGTGTGTGCCTCAAGGATGCCGCATATCCTTTTGAGGCGCAAAGGATGCCGATGTCAGTCCGATGATACGTCCGTCGCTCCCCCGCCACCTCCTGTGAGCACTGGGGTATGTATTTTCTTGCAGGAGGCTAGCTCGCTTGCTCGCTCTTTTCGTCTTGGTTGACAATGACAGTTGCTTTTTTCTTGTAGGATTTCCAGCTGCTAGGCGAGATTGATCACTTGAAAAAAGAATCCGCTAACCTTCAGAAGACCGTGATGTGAGTTTCACCATCCTACTCGGCTTTGAATTGATTCTCGCCTTCAATTTCAATAAAAAAGTTTTATTTGCTCTGTATAGGATGATGCTCGGCAAGGAGCTCGACGGCCTGAGCTACGAGGATCTTCGGCATTTGCACAGTCAAGTACGCGATGGCCTCCACTCCATTGAACGCGCCAAAGTATATACCTAAAACCTACAGGAGAATACATTCGATGCCCCATGACGAAACTCTAAAATTGTGTTTGAAAAAATGGCCAATGCAGGAGGCAATCATAGTGCAGGAACTCAGGCAGTCGACCTTGAAGGCACAAACGCTTTCTACCGAAAACGAGGCCTTGCGGAGACAGGTAAAAACCTCCCTGAACTGGTTCCGAAACTCAGCACCCAAAATGTTAATGTTGTTCCCTCTTACAGAGCCAAATACTTGAAGGGGGAGTACCAAGGCTGGAATACCATCCTCTGAATTCGAGAATAGCTGCGGCAGAACCGATGAACAACAGATTGACGACTACGACAGCCGAGATTTTACCTCTGCAGTTAATATGACCGATGGATGGGTGGATTTCTAGGCTGTACACATTGAGATTTAGGATGGATAGGAGTGACGAGTCCCTCCTTATCATCTTCTTTTTTAGAAAATTTGAATTTGATTTTCTCTGGATTGTTTAGTTAAAGAAGATTAGATTCCTTCTCAAAAAAATATTTTCCCTTCTATTAAAAAAACGTGCTAGTACAAAAACGTGAGTTCAGTGCCAGGAATTCGAATTTACGGACGATGTTAAAAATGACCAAATCATCTCATCCATCGTTGCCAAGTCCAAAACAGCGACTTCAAGGCGTCAACAGGGCGTGAGTGGCCCTTCTTCTTCCCCATGGAGCGTGCTCGAGGTCGAGGTAGAAGTCGAGCTCCAGATGGAGGTTAAGGTTGAGCTGGTCTGAGGTAGAGAGTGCGCCAAACGAGTATTAAGAAGTCATCGATTTAGATAAGCGATGAGTTAAAAATGAGAAATGGTTTAACGATTAATTTTTCTTAAATCGTTTTAATAATTATAAAGCTTCACTAACCCTATTTAATGAACTTTAAAATTAATTTGAAAAGCATCACTAATAATGTCTAATGAGCACTAAAATTAATCTAAGCTTAATAAATTAGTTTAAAACTTGATTAACTATTATTAGTAAAATTGACAAAATATCGAGTTTGAAAATTTATGTTTGTTGCCTTAAAATCAATATTATAAATCTTTTGTTGCCTAACTTAGACGCCGAAAAATTTCCGAGCTTGTTTTATTTATTTATTTATCTTACGTGGATACAAAATATTGGTTTTTTGCCCGATCTTTGGGTCGATTTTCATTTTTTTCATAACATTTAATAATATTACTTTTGTGGCCTTAAATCGATATTATAAATTTTTATGGCCTTAAATGCCTTCATCGGACTTCAAATAATTTTCAATATGATCTCTTTTATTTTTTTTTATCTTACGCTTAATATTTGACAAAAATACAACTTTCGTTATGATTTAGGCATTTAAATTAGGCCACAAAAATTTATAATATCGATTTAAGGCCATAAAAAGAAATATTGTTAAATGTTATGACAAAAAAAAAAGAACTAAAGTTCGGGAAAAAACCAATATTTTGTATCACGTAAGATAAAGAGAAATAATTAAAACAAGCCACATGATTTCCATTACTCAAGACGACGTCTAAGTTAGCCACAAAATATTAACAATATTGATTTAAGGCCACAAACATAACTTTACCTAAAGTTCGAGCCACAAATCGATATTTTGTCTAAAATTTAAATGCTAAAGAAATAACTTTGTATCACACGATTGTCCAGTTAGATATAAGTTAGTTTAGTTTTGAGGAAAAATGCTATATAGATGTTAGTTTAGATATACGTTCCAAATTTGATGTTTGCATATATATTTGGACAAAGGAAGACCGCAAAATTGAATGTAAGAATTCATCTTAATATGTCTCCTATACAATTCTTGGTTTCTATAAAGGAAATATTGTTTGTGGGAGAGATGTGGTGAATTATGATCGTGTGCCAATAAAGAGATTAAGTTTACTAATTATAAAGGTAAAGATAGCATGTATACGTCATCATGAACTCGCTGTTTGTAATAACGAAGTCTTTACGTAAATAAAAAGACTTTTTCTCGAACTAAACATATGTACAAACAAAGCTCTCCAAATACATTATTAACATTGTTTCCTAAACTAACAGTGACACGATGCGTGAAATGTGTAAAGGAGGGTGTGCCGTGCTTTTTCATGGAAAAGCGGCCGGCATGCGTCGCCGGTTATCAGGAAAAGTCGAAGAGCCTTTTCCTCTCCTTTTCGGCTATAAATAATGAGGATGGCGATGATGATGTTTTAGTTAATTTCCTTTTTTTTTTTCAATAATATAACATATGCTTAGGAGCAGCAACAACAACAACAAACACCCACAGCATGATGTGATGATTTACAGCTCGATGAAATGAACCAAACAAGGACAAAGCATGCATTGCAACCATCCTCCCTCATCCACTACCATTTTAAAAAATCATCAAGAACAAGAGAGTCAAATCGTATCAATATGTCGTATCAATCTCAGGGATATTATATTAGTACGTCCCTACTTACGTATCATATTCTCAAGAGGAAGATGCTTAGCTCAGGCCCCCCGTTGCCCTCCGGGCTCAGCATGTAATAAGCCTCCGAGTCCCGGCTCCCGACCACGCGCTCGAACTTTGCTCTCATGTAAAGCAGCTCCCCCTCCGACTTCCCCCCCTCCTCCTCGATGATCGGTATCACCCCCGCCCCCACCGTTATGTTCTCTATCGTCCTGAACACGTGGAGGTCCAACGCCGTCGACTTCCGGGACGTCGCGTGCCCGCACTTGCGTCCGTTGCAGTACATTCTCCACCCTGGCTCGAGGAAGAGCTTGGCCGTCGGGCTGCGCTTCTCGCACTCAAGCGCGATCCTCACCAGCCCGGAGGACGACATCTCCCTAACGAGGGCGGACGTGGTGGTTGCGAGCTCGACCAGGAGGACGGGGTCGGACTGGGGATGCTCCTGTATGGAGAAGGAAACGTGTCCGCGGCGGGGTCCGAAGAGGGTCCCTGTGACCTTGCGTCCAAGGAGGGAGCCGACGTGGGGGGAAGGGGAGAGGGACAGCCATTTGCAGGGGGAGAAGGAGAGGCTTAGGTTGGCGGCAGGGAGAGAGAGGAAGCCGAGGAATGACTTCAGGAGGGAGGAGAGGCCTCCGTAGCCTGAGGAGGGTTGCCGTGCCTCCCCAGGGAAGACACCGAAAGGGACGGAGTTGTTGTGGGAGTGGGAGCCGGGGAAGTGCTTACGAGAGGCGGCGGTGGCGGCTGCAGTGACAGCATCGAATGATCTGGGATTGGTGGAATGGCAAACTGAGGAAGAGGAGGAGGAAGGGATGAGTCTTCTGGCGGTCTTGAAGGTGTCGCTCCTCTGGAGGCTGCTGCTGCTGCTCACTTCATGGGGTTCCATTGCTGGTCGATGCTGGTGAATGCGTGTTGCTTGAAATAGAGGGCAGACAAAGAAAGGTGTGTTGTTATGATTATGTCCTAGGTAGGGGAGGGGGGGTGCGCGCCCACACTTAAATAAAAGAAGCTTGAGGGGGAGGGAGGATGAACACCATCATTCATTTCATTTCATTTATCTTTCTGTTGTTGACGTAATCACAATGGTGAAATAAAAAAAATAAGCAAATGCTTTGAGTTGACAAAGGAAACGTGGTTTGTGAACAGAGACGGATTGTCACGTCGACATGAAACTGATACGTAATGAAGCTGCCCAAAAAGAGTATAATAATTCTGTGAAACTAAGGGAATGGAAACATTAGAGGATGACGAGGTTGTGTAAATCTTTCCTGGTTGGTTGGCCTAACCCTCCGACGATTGTCCAAGGTTGAAACACCTGTTCACAAGGACTAACAATATTTAAGAAAATAAACCATCCCCCACCACCACCACCCCCCCTGTCGTCATAGAAAAAAATATCCCTTAATCCTCCTCCAAAAAAAAAAAACAATAAATTCAGATGAAGATTCCTTACTTGGGGTTCATAAAACAACCCAGCAACTTCTTTTTCTTTTCCTCTTTCAGTTGATGGTGTTACAAGAAGTACAAATGAATTGAGTAATAATTGACAGTTCCCTCTGCTGCTCTTCTTCTCTGTTTTGTTCTCTCTTCAGAACTATCTGGGCAAAAGAAAGAAAGTGGTCTCTTTCTCTAAGAGGAGGAAGAAGAACAACAACAACAAAATTTAAAAAAAGGAATGGAGGGGGGGGGGGGTGAGGGGGATTGATTGACATTGTGAATGCAATTCTGAGTGAAAATGAGGCAGGAGACAGGGTGATTCCTCCCCTTAGCCTGCCCTTCCGACCTTACGCCCTAAGAAAGAAAGAATCTCTCTCTCTCACTTATTTGCCTCTATGAATTCCCTGTACTCTTTCTTCATTTTTACCCCGGACACATTCCTGTGGAGTTCAACCATACACAGGGAGATCCCCAGCCAACAGTTAGATGATAACTACAAGATCACGCCTGCTTTTCCTTGCACATGCAGTCAGTTACTAGAAATACAATCATGCAGGGATACTGCCAAGTTTCAGAGTACGAGAATACCTGATTAACTCCTTATTCTTAAAGAACTGCACACATGGGGTGCCCATGATTCCAGCCGCCTCCGCTATCTCTGGATCTTCTTCTATATCGATCTCAACGAAATGCACATTCTCGTCGAATTCATCAATTACCTGCCAGAAAATGAAGGCTTCCTTTATTGTTAATAATAATTTTTTTTTTTGTTATTCAGCTTGTTTCCAGGAGGAAAGGTTTTGTTGCCAATATAGCCTGGAGTGTGATTTCTGTTTCGTGGATCTCGTGGACAACCCCACTGAATTATTGCCTTCTCATGAAGATGCATTATTGCCAGCAGCTTCTATTCCCAAGTACTCGACAATAAACCAAAGGACAATTCCAATTCAACTTGCTGCTGGAAACTATTGGTAGGGTACTGTTAACATGACAGAACAAGATCAAAAGGAGATCACCTTGCCAAGAATAGGCTTCAATGTACGACATGGACCACAAGTTGGCGACGTGTATAGTACACAAAGTAGCCGTGGACTTTCATGGTACAACTTCCGTAAGGCATACTGAACAATGAGGAAGAAGACATATGGCTCATTAGGGATTGAACTATTTATTGGGTAGATTCTATGTATCACAGTGACAATGCCAAGCACTTAATAACTCCAGCAATGGACAAAAACTCATACCTGCCCTCGGTGTTTTGTGAGTGAGATATCAAAGCCCTCTTGCACATCCCTGTCGGTGAATTCTTTCTTGACCTCATCTGTTTGTGGCTACACAAGCAAAATATAAGAGCAACTTGAAATGACTTTTAATTAAATAGACAATATTGATATACACTCAAGTAGTAAAAACTCAGATTGACAGAATCAGGTGTGCTTAAAATGGAAGAAATAAAATCACCGTCTATGGCAGATTACTTAAAATCTCCAGGGAAACTCTAACCCACCACCAATTAATTACTCTGATAGCTTGCAAACAATCAGGTCAGATAAAGCATGACTGGCCTCTCTTGGTTGAAAATACAAGCATGACTAAGGTATCAATACCCAGGGAAATATAACTGATCAAAGATAAGCAGAAAAAGACATGCATGCATGTGTTTGATTTATCTTAGATGAGCCAAATCAATTGACAGGGACACTAACGAGCATGGTGACAGTACATAATATCAAAGGCATATGTACCTGATGAAATTCAACAAGAAGATTGTTGCTAGCAAGATATCTCTCAGCAGACAAAGCAGCAATACATCCTGATCCAGCAGCAGTTATTGCTTGTCTCCACTCATGATCCTTTTATATGATGAAAACAAATTTAGAATTGATTAGTAAAAACTAGAAGTTCGGAAACAAAGCAGAAAATCCGAGCTGAACAACAAGGTGGCATAAGCAAAAAACTGAAGCCATTGTACGCCCAGGTTTTTTAGATACTCAAATGATCAAGATCATATATTAAGGATGGGATTTGAGAAAGAACTCCGGCTCTGCATGAGGCATGAATAATAAAAGCAAGAATAGGTCTTACAGGAACACCAATATCCAGAAACCATCCCATGTTAGTAGTGGGGAGAAGCTCACAATAAATAACTCCAATGCACAATTGAATAAAGTTTGGATTTCATTACCTGTACATCCCCAGCAGCAAACACACCTTCTCTTGAAGTTCTGGCAGTACCTTCCTCAACTAAGACGTAACCAGAATGATCAAGTGCAACTTGCCCTTCCAAAAGTTGACTGTTAGGAGAATGGCCTATGCCATAGAATAGGCCTTTTGCCTCGAGAACAGACTCTTCTCCAGTATCGATTCTTTTCAGCGAAATGCCAGACATTTGACCTTTCGTGTTGCTGACGACATCCGCAACCTCCGTATTAAAGTGCACGGTTATATTGGGATTGTTAAACACTCTGAAACATTCGTCATAATCAACCTGTTAAAAAAATATTCAGGAGTTGAAAGCTCAACAGCAATAGTCCATTAGTATAAAAGTTTCCAGTAAATGTGAGTCGATTCTAGAATGTAAAATCACAGCCATGGTGCATTGATGTCAATGATTCCGTGGAGATTTACTTTAACTGTGGTTAAACTCAACGACATGGAAGAGTAATGCAGCATCATTAGTACCTAAAATTTCATGTTCCGATCTTCTTTCGGTAAATTCATTCCCACAAAAACCACGCTTTATGGGTAGTCTAACGACATGTAAAAACAATAGCCATACTTCCCTTAAGAAAAAAGGGGGCAATCTGACTGCTTCGGAGGCCAGCCAATATCACTTTATAACGCTAGACTGTGGCCCCACAAGATAATCACTCCTCCAAATATTTTTCCCCATTCAGATTTTCTTCAATTGGAGTACATTCTCCGTGTAAAATGTTCTAGAGATAGCTTAAAGTTACAGAATAGAAAATGGTCTGATTTTTTTTATCTGATATAACAGTCAGCAAGATTCATGGTAAGAAGAAAGCAGCCTGTTGAGCAGACCTCAGTAAAGTCCACATAGCAATAACAAACAAGTCAACATGTATATGCCACAGCTCTATACAAGGGCCTACAATTAGCTACAAACTTAGGGATCAAACAGCTGACCATCCAAACAGATGCCATAAGATTAGCCAAGTTCCTAAATGCAGAAGAACCTCCTCACCCTCTAATTGCACCTATCCTAGATGAGTGCAGGTCGCTATTGTGTGATCTCGAGGATTACGCAATCGCACACGTTGGGAGGGGACAGAACAAGGTTGCGGATAAGCTGGCCAAAGAAGCAATCAACCGGGAAGAGATCCCTACCACTTTTGTTTTTCCTCCAGATTTTATTTTGGACACTCTACATGGGGACATTCCATGTGCTAGGACTACTGTAATCTAAACTCCGAACGTTGATTCTAATGCTACCTTCTTGCTTACCAAAAAAAAAACATAGATATGGCACAGTCAAGCATCTTTCCACCCTTTGATTTGAAAAGTATGGATACAACAAATAATCAGGCAGTAAAATACAAATTATTTGTGGAAAATGCTGAAAATTTAATACCATCTTCATTAAGGAGAAATGATCACTATAAAGCAGACAGAGACTGATGAACTTTATGAGTGATGAAGCCTACAACAATATTGCATGCACACAGATATCAAACAAAAGGAGCTATGAAGTCTCACCGATCTTGCATGGCTTTTGATGCTCTAAGTTGGTCTCTGCGCACCAGTAAGTGAACATGTCGAGCATACTTTGTCAGGTATAAGGCTTCCTCTGTAGCAGTATCACCGCCTCCGACTACTGCAAGCACTTGGCCCTTGAATAATGGTGATGCACCATCACAAATGGCACAAGCGCTAATTCCCCTACTCCAAAACTCATCTTCACGAGGTATCCTAAGCCTTTTGGCTGTAGCACCAGTCGCATAGATGACAGAATGACACTTCACCTAGAAAATAATAATAACACAATTAATATCCAAATGCCAATCTCATTTTCCATTGTTTAATTGCACCAAGACAGAGTCAAAGGTATACCCGATGTACCCTAAAAAACAGTACCAAGATAGGCAGAACATTCCACAATATTACGTTACCTGATAGACATATTATTTCCATTTAAACAAAAAGAAAAGCAGAAGAAAGTCACGATGGAAGCCTGACCCAGCCTGCCATGGGCTATATCAATATTCAGGCACATGGTCACAGATATTCCACTAGTTTAGGCTTCAAACACCATAGTCAAGAACGACGGTAGCAAGCACCCCACGCCTGCTGTGCTTGTTCTAATCAACCATTTACCAAAACATGAAGATAAACATGAGTGGCGCTTTCAGATAGATGCATTACCTTTCGCTCATTGCTTTGCACAGTAAAAGGACTAGCCTTTACATCAAGAAACTCCACATCTTCTTGATAAAGTTCTGCACCCCAACGTTCAGCCTGCCGTCGCATCCTAAAAGCAAAGAATCTTCATCATAACCATGTCCAGAAAATGCAAATGACAGCAGAGCAGGGATAATCGACTTGGATACCTATCCATCAAATCGGGACCAGTGATTCCATCAGGAAAACCAGGGAAATTCTCCACTTCAGTAGTAGTCATCAACTGTCCTCCCGGAACACCACCAACTTGATAACCTTCGAACACGACAGGCTTCAAATTTGCACGAGCAGCATATATAGCTGCCGTGTACCCAGCGGGACCCGATCCGATAATCACTAGATTCTCCACGCCCCCAGCTAGACAATGAACCAAGAACACACCACGTCATGAATGAAACCAATTCAAACATTCTAAGTGTAGGCTCTTGATTCCGTTAATGCAAACGTCCAAATCAACAGACTGCCGAAAAGGCCTGATTTCAAAACGTACATACGATATATGCAGAAAAGAAACTAGACATATTTGTCATCCATACGATCCATCCAACGTGGAAGAATGCAGGCTAAATACTGCGTACCACTTTAAAAACGAGGCAAGCTCATTCAAGCTGAAGTAACCAAAAAAAAAAAAAAACAAGAAAGAGGGAATGGAAACCTAATCGCACTTTTAGACCAACTGATTGACTTCATCCAACCAGTAAGTGAGCAGAGAAGTGGAGCAGATACATTTCCACGTAAGGACAATTAATTAAACGACTGACAACCAACAGTCCAATTGAACCAATTTTCCTATCCGAAATTAACAGAATAGACAAGGATGAAAGCGAACCGGCGGAGGAGGAGGAGGAGGAAGGAGAAGGTGAGTCGTCGAAGGCCCTGATAGAAGGAAGAGAAGGGAAGCGACGGCGAGTGGGAGTAGGAGTAGAGCAACGGTCGAAGCAGAGGAGGGGGGCACTGCATTGACGAGTGGGGAAGAGGGGAGGACGAGGACTGAATCGACGGCAGAGGAGGGAGGAGGAGGAGGAGGAGAGACGGTCGGAGGGGTCGGCGATGGTGGGGTGGTGGTGGCGTAATGGGATAGGCATGGAGGAGGTGGAGGTGGCAGCCATGGATTGATTGCCCGTAGATGCAAAATCGCGAGGCCCAGCCAACCGAGACCAAAACCCGAAGCCGAAGCCGTACAAAAACAGAAAGAAGAAGACGACAATTACACCTGCGGTTTCTTCTAGTATTTAAAACAAAAATTGTGAATATGATTCTCATTCTCATCTCATTCATAAAATACCAGAGTCATGGCTTTTTTTTTTCCCGCCCGATTTTTGGAGCTTTGCTCCGACTAATTCGGAGCCGACTCGGGTAGGACACCTGACTATGGTGGGTGAGTCTTCCAACAAGGGTGACTGCGTATGGTAGGTTTCGAACTCAAGATCTCCTTAAGCGAATCCAAACTCCTTACCACTTAGACCAACCCCACTGACTTTGTGTTGCGGTTATGAAATTGTAAAAACTTCGCGTTTAGCAGAAATGTTAATAACGGAAGCGGCTAAACTTTCTCGCACGAAAGCTTCCGTTCAATACGAAACTTCGGCCGAGAATGCAAACGATGTTTCGTACTCTACGTACTTCATGTTGGTGGAATCGTGTTGGGGTTTGTTTCCATTTTCCTCCTCCTTCCTCTTTTTTCTCCTCCTCATGATGATGATCATTCATTTCATTCCATCCATGTGAACACCACCTCGTTCCCTTTTCCTATGTTTCTTCCATTCCCTACTCCTCCCATGTAACTCCCCCCGGACTAGTCATCAGCCAGTCGCTCGTTAGTCATGGCCGAGCCTGATTCTCCCTCTCTCGAAAAGGAAGAGGGCTCGTCGTTGGACGAGTACGTTGTCCGTAAGTCGACCCCTCCTCCATTCCTGTTGAAGACATACATGCTCGTGGAAGACCCCGAGACCGACCACGTCATCTCCTGGAACGCCGAGGGGGTGGCCTTTGTGGTGTGGCAGCCGGCGGAGTTCACCCGCGATCTCCTCCCTACTCTGTTCAAGCACAGCAACTTCTCCAGCTTTGTCCGCCAGCTCAACACCTACGTAATGTCCTTTCTCCCTCTCCTCAAATCACAACCCCAGTTTGTCTTCGAAATAATATTTCATCGTTGTGGTCCTCTTAACTTGCATCTGCCTGAACACTCTCCTGCAAAAATAGAAACTAACCTTGGAGACTCCGATTCCGACAATAACCAACAGTTAGATGATTGATCCCATTGGTCGGTCAATGTTGTAAGAATTCTTGCGTGGGAGGGAGGGGGCCACAAAAGACATTTTCCTTTTGGGTAGCTAGCCATTGCTGACTTCGACGTTTTGATTTGATCGCCATTCCTCCTAGTTCGCCCTTCTTTTTTACCTCATCTATCCTTAGGGTCAAATGCAAATTAATACTGAATTCTAGCCGACAACTTTTGAGTCATTGTATACTAACTTTTTCTTTAAGTACAAATCACCAAATTCGTATAGCTTGCTTTTCAGGAGATTTATACCCTACGGTTAGTTGGAAATTTTTTTTTTTTTTTTTGTAAAATACGATTCGAATTTTTAAAATTACCTAAATATCGTCCGTAAGTCCTTGTTTCAAACCGCGACTTTGAATTTACAAAGAAGTCACGTTTGAAACAACGACTTTAGTTGAAATTTGGGAATTTTTTAGACTTTTTTAACGTTTGGGGCAAAGTCACTGTTTGAAACAGCGTCGGCCTTTTATTGAAAGATCTATTTGAAACAACGACTTTCCTTAAAAGACGTTGTTTATCGCTACGTTGCCGCAAACACAAAAAAATCTAACAGCGATTTTGTCAATTTTAACCAAATTCGCTGTTTCAAACAGCGACTTCTTTGTAAATTCAAAGTCGCGGTTTGAAACGACGACTTACGGTGGTATTCAGGTAATTTTGAAAACTCAAATCATATTTCGTAAATTTCTTTCTCGTACACAATCCTTTCTACTTTTTAGTAGATGACCTCGTCATGACAAATGAAATACTTCGTTTAATAATGATAGGAAGTCGATATATTTTGCGAGGAATGTACAGAAATACGGTTAGTTTAAAAAAATTTTGCGAAATACGGTCCGAGTTTTGTAAATTACGGTTTTATCGTCGAAGGGGCGCGTTTACGTGCCCCTTAAAATACAAAGGGGACGGGTTTGAAAATCCGCCCTCCGTATAAATAGAAAACCCGCCTTTATGCGGCATCCTATGATGCGCATGAAGGCGACGCGTCTTCGGGGGACGCGTTTTCAAAACCCGCCCTCCAAACACTTAAAGAAATTTTTGGCGTCTTGAAGGGGGACGGGTTTTCCTCAAGTAAATGAAGTAGGGACGGGTTTTGAAAACTCACCTCTTCTGCAAATTAAATCGAGTTCTCTGTCTGGCTTAATTAGTTAAAGTGGTTCCATAAATTGCGAGAGGTCCTAGCTTCGAATCCTAATGTTCATTTAGTTAAAAAAACCCTTGCCTTCTTCATCACTAAAGGGGCGCATCACGGGTTTTGTATTTTAAGGGGCGCGTTTTAAAACCGTATTTTACGAAATTTGAAACGTATTTTTAATTTTTTTTTAAAACTAACCGTATTTCCGTACATTTCTCAATATTTTGCTATTGCTTGGATATCATCGAGTTTTTTACATACAGATGCATTAAAGTAAGACATGAGGGCGTTCTTGTTACGTGCTATTTATTCCCTGTTAAAGACTAGCAATCAACAGGGATTCCGCAAAGTCGTGACGGGGCGATGGGAATTCAGCAACGAGATGTTCCGAAGGGGAGAGAAGGAATTACTATGCGAAATCAGTCGAAGGAAAGCCTGGGCCAACATTAATAACAAGCCGAAAAGGCTAGGAAGCCTTCCTCCGCAATCCTGGTTACCCGATGGCCATCCATCACAGAAGCTGGACAAACAATCAGAGGAAGACAGGGGATCATCATCAGCTTCGTCGGCGTCGGGGTACGGCAGCCTCATTCATGAGAACAAGCGACTGAGGATGGAGAATGGTGCCCTAAACTTGGAACTAACAAGCATGAGAAGCAAGTGCAAGGAATTAATTGAACTCGTAGCCAAGTATGCGCATCGGAACGAGGAGAGCGTACTCCAAAGAGGTGTAGAAGAGGAAGAAGAAGAGGAGGAGGAGGAGTGCAAAGGACCGAAGCTGTTTGGCGTGATGCTATTGGGAGTCCACCGGAAGGAAAGTCCATTGGCGATTACTACTCGTGATGCCAGGGATCAAGGAAGTGCATACCTTTCTCGGTCGTGCAAACACGAGAACTAAAACCATGAACTGAGTAAAACAAAAAATGGAATCAAGTATGCAGTATTAAAACCTTGTCATATCATTGGGAGAAAGCAGAAAGCAAACCCCATTGCTAATCAAACTTACAAAGTTCAACTTAGAGCAGCCTTCAATTGTTACACAGGACTGCAGAAATTCACCTCGTGAACCATCTGAGTGTTTAAGACGTTTGTAATAAAAAGCCACAGAAACGCATCCGAGCACTTTACGGAAGTACTAGCCGATTCAGTGATTCCAGCAGAAATGGCGTTGACATGACGCGATGAGTTCACAAAGAACGAATGGGAGCGAGAAAGGGAAGATGGAAGGCTGAAGAGAAGGGCAACAGCAGCATGATTTTTGTGATTTTTTAAGAGCATGTAACTTTTTAAGATATATCCAACTGTTAAAATGGCCCCGTTGGCATCTTCTTCGTCCTTGTTCGTCTCTTTGATTTAACTTTTGACGAAGAATTTTGCAACCTGGAGTTTCAAGAGGGACAATCTGACTATCATTCGCCATTAGCTAAGATAGCAGGAGCAAAAACATGAGCTTTGTAAAGATGTAACGTTCGCTTCTAAAAAAATTTACAAAATGGCGTTTTAGTTTCCAAATTTCCCAAGATCCGTTGTTGTTAGTACAACGAATTTCAATAACAGTAACAATATTAACCACAGAAGATGAGCCATAATTAAGAATATCGACTTTTTATTATATACATAATTTCGTTGTTCAATACCACGACATCTGCTTTTATAGAAAATCTCGATTAAGGAAAACATTTTTAGGATATATGGGAAAAATTTGACGACGAAGTAGGATGTTCTGGTGTGATAACATTGTCGCAGTTCGAGACCGCGAATTTGGGCTTAAAACACTATTGTAAATAATAAGACTCTTTTGGGCCACTCATTTTTGTTGCTAGAGACCACGACATCTTCCGAAAGTCATGGTTCCAAACAACGACGATATCGAATTATAATTACCACCGGATCGTCCTCTTTTCGTTATTCTGGTTAGGGTTTTTCCTAAAACACCTCCGCTTTGGACGCGATTCGGACCATGACAGCCTCTAACCCAACATTTCCTTCATGAATGCGTCCTCACCGATCTCCTCTACTTGTTACCCATCCTCCTCGACCTTCCTGGCATTACGAAGTTGTCGACCAACCCTGACTCCCGATTCTAGATTCTTTGGTTACCGTTTTGTGGGCAAAGTCAAAGCTCGATTTCAAGACATTATTTTAGAAATTTAAAAAATGTCTATCGTATTTAACAATTTTTTTTTTACTAACGCTATTTAGAAACATAATTCCTCTCTTATCTGGTGTGGGAATGACATTGTTTCGGACCTACGTGGGATAATCAAACCCCACATAAAGTCGAGGTCCCCATATCCAATAATTGTGTCACAGTTGGGAACATCACTTTCTTTAAAAAATTATTAACAGCGAAATATTTCGTATAGTTTTAAAATTCGAACCGCATTTCATTATTTTTCACAATTTTTTTTAAAACATAACAAATATTTGTACAAATCTCCATCCCGGGGCGCATGCATTGATTTTGAAAAAAGGAGGCTTAACAGCTTGAGGTTTATGTCAATAGTTTAGTTTTAGAAAAAATTTACAAAATACGATCAATGTTACATGCCCTAAGGCGACTTTGAAATCTCGTCCTCCAAATGTTAGAAGGAAAGACACGTTTCATCTTTTTTTTTTTAATGTACCCTTCATCAATTATTTCCTGCATTTTAAAAACACTTTAAGTCATTGAAAAAGGCATGGCTAAATAGGAATTGCCAAACATAGTGAAGGAAGCATGGACAGATGGGGAGGATAATTATGAAATGGCAACCACCTTATTCAAAGAAAAGATAGAAATCTAGAACAGGGAAACGTTCGGTAACATATTTAAAAAGAAGAGAAGAATTCCGCCCCGACTGCAAGGAATTCAAAACTTTCTAGAAAGTAGGAACTCATCTTTCCCCATAAACCTAGAGAAAAAGCTAATACAAGACTACAACACAATCCTAGAGGAAGAGGAATAGCTGTGGTTTATGAAATCTAGAGCAAACTGGATAATAGAGGGAGAGAGAAACACGAGATTCTTCCATGCATCCACAATCATTAGACGAAGAAGAAACAGACTGCTAGGTCTCAAAATAGGGAACACCTAGACTGAGGATCAGACAGAGATTGGAAATCATATCAGACTAACGTTCCAGGAAAGATAGTCCTCTACCTTTTCAAACAGTTCCTCTCCACTCACCCACCTAAAACCCCCGCCGCCTGGCATCCCAGCCTTAAACCCCATGGCTCATGACAAACTTGAGAGACTGTGTGACGAAGATGAAATTAAAAAAGCCCTGTTCGCTCTAAACCCGACCAAAGCACCAAGCCCTGATGGACTGCACCCAATCTTCTACCATAAATTCTGGGAGACAGATAGATCATCTATCACAGCTCGGATCAAACATATTTTTCACACAAGGAAATTCACAGGAGATCTAGGAAACACATCAATTGTTCTCATTCCCAAAATAGATAGCCCAGAAACTGTGGATCATCTAAGGCCAATATCTCTATGCAACACAATATATAAAGTTATCTCCAAAATGATAGTCAACAAAATCAGACCAGTAATGCAAGACCTAATATCACCATAATAGGACAGTTTGTTACCAGGAAGAACAACAGATAACTTCATAGTGGCGCAGGAAATACTACACTCATTCAGCACCATGAAAGGAAACAAAGGGATGCTAGCAATCAAGGTAGACATGTAGAAAGCTTTCGACCTAATGGAATGGAGCTACATTGAGAAAATTATGCAATTTTTCCATTTCTTGAAGGGATTGATTACCTTAATCATGAGTTGTGTGTCAACACCAACTTGCAACATATTGTTTAATGGAGGCCACCTCAACCCATTTAACCCAACAAGAGGGATGAGACAAGGAGACCCCCTATCCCCGTATCTTTTCATCCTATGCCTAGTGTACTTAGGTTACCTAATTGAGGAGTGTGACAACGGAAAATGGAGGAAAGTAGCAGCAAGTAGAGGTGGGCCCTCTTTCTCCCACCTTTTCTTCGCCGATGACCTCCTATTATTTGGGAAAGCTACCATGAAAAACACGAAGGCTATAAAAAGGGTACTACAAGAATTTTGTAAGCTATCAGGACAGCATGTGAATAGCAGCAAGAGCCACATCATATTCTCACCTAATGTTGGTAATCGCATGGCTAGGAAAATTGCCACTGCAACGGGTTTCAAGACCACAGTAAACATGGGAAAATACCTAGGATTCCCTCTTAAAACAGTAACCAACAATACCTTAGCTTTTAACTCAGTCATAGAAAGAGTGAAGAATAAATTAGCAGGATGGCAAACAAAATTCTTATCAAAAGCAGCCAGAGTAGTAGTGCTTAAATCAGTAGCTGAAGCCATTTCGGCATACGTAATGTTATGCCTCAAATGGCCAAGGAAGGCACAAGAAGAATTAGACAGAATTAACAGGAATTCCTTTGGGGATCCACAGAAGAAAGCAAGAAATTACATCTAATAAACTGGCATCAAGTAACCAAGAAGAAAGAGGAGGGGGGACTAGAGCTATTTAGAGCCAAGGATAGGAGTACCGCTCTACTAAGTGGACTGTCTTGGAGACTACACACAGAGGAAAATTCGCAATGGGGACAAGTCATCACTAACAAATATGGGAAGCATCTGGAAAAACGTAAGCAAGGTTCCTGTATATTAAAATCACTAAAGGCGGGTAAAGAGTTACTCAGACAGGGAACAAAGATTAAGGTCCATAGCGGCGCTCAAACTAGATTCTGAATTGATGACTAGTTAGGGTGCGGAAGTCTAAGGAACAAATTCATTGGCCCACTAAGCAAAGAGGAAATCAATAAGACAGTGGCTAACTACCACAATGAACAAGGATTGATGAAAATAGGATCGGCAAACTACCTCCCTACGGAGATAGGGGATCATATAGCATCCCTACCACTAAGAGAGGGGACCTCGACAAAAGACCAACTCACCTGGAAGCCATCCAGCGATGGGGAGTTCACCAACACATCAGCCTATGCACTTGCACACAGAGAGAAAGGAGCTTACGGAGTAGCTAAAGTACAGTGGATCTGGAAACTAAAAATCCTTCTTAAGCTTAAGTTCTTTTTATGGCTATGCTGGTTCGAAAGACTACTCACAAGAGACATGCTACACACCAGAAATATAACACATGAAAAACTATGCCCAGTTTGTGAATGGGAAATTGAAACCACCCTTCACATATTAAGAGACTGTCCTATCTCCCAGATCACTTGGGGTCTATTCCAACATCCGAAATCACTACAGGAGACAAACACGGGAATTACAACGCAACAATGGCTACAAGTAAACCTCAACAGAAGAAAAGCCAGAACAACCACATACAGAGGAGTGCAGTGGCCTATTCTCTTCACCTCAATAACATGACACCTCTGGAAACAGAGGAACAACAATATTTTCGGAGACGACGGCTGCTCTAGAGACCTCTTCACACAAATAATGGCAAATGCAGCAGAACTTCAAGCACTATTAGGAGGAAGGAGCAAAGAAAGAATTCTACGAACAGGTCTCATTCAAACAACAGGCCACACCAACCCGGAGGGCAACATGGATTCTCAAAATCTAGCACAAGATAAATGGGAACCAAGCCCTGACCTACCCTACATACTAAACACAGATCCAGCGGCCAAGGAAGGAGACCTAAATGTGGATCTAGGAGGAGTAATCAGAGATCATTAAGGAACTTGGATTGGAGGCTTCTGCACTAGGAAACCAATCACAAACCGCCTAATAGCAGAAGCCATAGCTCTACTAGAAGGAATTCAATTTGCTCAAGTTATAGGAATCAAGCACTTAGCCATACAAACAGATGCATCTGCACTAGTAAACTACCTAAACGGCGCCTAACAACCAAACTCTTTGATAACCCCTATTGTGACTGATTGCAGGTTGCTATTGTATGAGTTTGAGGACACTACGATATCGCACGTTGCGAGGGGACAAAACAAGGTTACACACAAGCTAGCTAACGAAGCTCTTGACCGAACAACTCCTACCACTTTTGTTTATCCTTCGGATTTCATTTTGGCTTTGTTGCATGAAGACATTCCTTGCAACATGGGATCTGTAACCTAAAAACCCTGGACGTTATTATCTAATGATATCTATTCTTCATTACCAAAAAATAAACGTTTTTTGAAAATTCGTTCTTTCAAGGACACGTTTTCAAAATATGCATTCTTTGTAAAATCAATGGCAAGTTTTGAATATATGCCCTTAAGACAATACAGACGTAAATTTAAAAACTACAACTGCATTTCGCGGATTTTTTCGGAACTAACCATGTAACCGTACAAAGCTCTTTACAGCTCTCTCTCTTTTATGAAGCCACTCGTCAATTACTAGCCGGCTCCAGTTCCTGATCATTTCCCAACTGCCTTACATCAATGCTGCTGATAAGGCTAGTCATTTACAGGCTTCTATTGACAACTAAACTCTGACCATGTTAAAATCATGTTTCCACATTGTATTGGTTTACAGGGGAGGTTATGGTCACGGTAAGTGACTCCAATCTCAGAAATGTGAGGACTTCCGTGTCCCCATGTTAGGAAAGCGATCCAGCACCTTTACAATTTCATCCCTGCCCGGGAAAGGGATGGAAGATAATGGAGATTATACCAAATAGTTAGCTGCAAAATGGTTGAATATTGATTCCAGCGTCGACTGACTGATGCTGTATTCGGCAATCCTTAGGTGATCTCTGGTAACAAAGGACGAATCTGTTATTATTAACATTGCAACAGAAATAATGAAATGAGGATGGATTACTTCAACATCACCTATTTCTTTCTAAATGACCAAAAACGTCAGCAAGCGAGAAGCCCTCTGAACATGGCAACTGCAACAAAAGCTATCATCAGAGGCTGCCAGATAAGCAAGACAACTGCATTCCGGAACTTTTATTTAAATTAAAGCTCAAGTTTGACCCCACGGCAATGGAGTTCGTTAACGGGAACATCCTTTCCTTTTAATACTTATCAAAATAGAAAAGGTAGTCTTTTCGGCTATATCTCAGTATTTTCTCCAACTACAGGAGGGGAAGAGGGGGGGTGTCCGGATATTACCTGATACTTCACGCTCAAGCCATTGCAACCATGGAAAGTAGCCCCAGAAAATGAACTAGTAATAAAAGCATCAATAACTGCGAATTTTTCTTTTGCTAGCCACCACTCGCAGAATACAGGCAGAGGTATCCCACCTGCACAAGCAACGAGTATAGCTTCCTGTTTATTCAGATAAAGTGTGACAAATGAACTCAAAGTATAAGCATCTGTGAAGAAACAAAGACATGGTAAGAATCAGCTAAAACTACAGCTGGGCTATCCAGTGATGACTTCGATACTGGATCTGTTAAGGGAACAAGCTGGCTTTAGACAAATTGAAGTGAGCTTAGAAGATATGGAAGGGTGTTTTTTTAAAGCAGGGTAATGCAGAATATATAGATTATATATCTAAAGAATGTCAATGCCGTAAAGGCCCTCAATTTAATTTTCACAGCGCCTGCTGTAGGCCATATACGTGAAACAGAACCTACAAAGGAGTCTAAGCTGAGTTTTAGTAACAAAATTCTTAGTCCATGGAGCTAAATAAATGCCTAGGATAAGTCACTGAGTTAGTATTCTATTTAACAGGATTTGTCGATATTCTTCACCTAAGAAAGGAGTAAATATATGTCAGATCAGGCATAAACGACAATCGCTTGCAGAAAGCATACAGCGCAAGCAGAATACACAGCATTGGTGAGACCTTATCTGTAAATTGACGGGACAAGAGGAATAACTGGGACATCCATGGCCAAATTCCAAACGCAGTGCATTACAGTATATGCAGAAAAAGTAATGGAGCAACATGCAAAGCCAACCAATACAATCTGAGAAGATGCGATAATTAGCTAACACTAATCAGTATATAAACATTAACATCAGAAAAGATCATGGCTGTTGCAGTAAAGGGTCAACAAGAAGCACCAGCACCGTAACAATTGCTTTGTAAACATTTCCAAAAATGGCTAGGACTACTGGGGTATCTAATCCAAGATAAATTACAAGTTTAAATAGGAAGATCGTGGGCTAAAATGCTTCTGACCTTGTACAGTTTCAAGCCAAGAAACCACCAAGAAGAATAGCACAAGAGATAAGTTTCTACTCTCAAAGTACTCCAATTCAAGGCATAATAGTTGCAAACAATCGTGAAGAATTTATATAAAAGACAGACTACATGCTTTGGCCAATGGATAAGGCAGAGCAAAAAGGGCATAAAAATATACCATCTCTAACCAGTTGTTCGGAGAGCTGCTCACAGGCAACCCCATCAGAAGAATGCACTGATGATAGAAGTACTTTGGTCCTCTCTTCATCGCCAAGCCATTGTCCAATGTTACTAATCATCATTGGAGATAAACTAATCTCTGCAACGGTAGAATCTTCCAGTGTGATGGTGTCAGTTCCCCCTATGCAAATTTCGAGGTCATCAAGTATGCTTCGTGGATGAGGAAAGTCAAAAAGCCTCCCCCGAATTCTCTGGCAAAGATTATCCAAGGTTGCACCATCCACTTCTGTAGGTTTAACCTGCGAAAAACTACAGAAAGTGAGATCATAAAAAATATAATTTTTATCATGTAGGTGAATGATGTTATCTTTATCATGCCTCCAGCTCTAGTTTATTGCCAAACCGAGTTTTCAAATGCTGCGGACTGCCAATGCATCTTAACCGGCCTCCAACCTTCAATGTCCAATCAAAATAATCAGAAGATTGCCATTATAAAGAATTTTGTTATCTTCTAGACTGAGTGAAAGATCCACAGTTTCACCATTATCCCAATTCGTGTACAAAGAGCTTGGGCTTCATTCATACTGTGAGTCGTCAAAATAACTGCAGTCTTCCCGCGCCTGGTTGATATTTGAGAAATCACATCCCACATAAATCTTTTCGCAATTGGATCCATACCTGCATAAAATGGAAGCCAAAATTGATGTATACGGGACTTGAATACAAAAGAGGACCCATAGGCAGTCAATTTATCACGCAAAAGCTGAGACCGCAAATTTTTTTGGAAGGATTTTAGCAACTGAAAATTGTACTTTTGATTTCCCAAATGCATGTTTAAACTGCTCAATCAAGATCTGAAGATGAAGAGGTAAACATTTCATTGTACCTGTTGATGGCTCATCAAGGATAACTATAGGAGGATCTCCAATCATGGCAATGGCGACAGACAATTTCCGTTTATTTCCTCCACTCAGTGAAAAGGATGGACTGTTGGCATATTGCAGCAAGTCAAACTCATCTAGCTTTTCAGTAACAACCTAGACACATAAATTTAATCCCATGTCATTTCTGCAGTAAGAGGTGTATGAGAAAATTTTACCATTGTCATTCCTTCCACCAAGATACCACATGTCAAACAGAACCAATAAAGCACTTCCAAGTGACCCAGTAAAGAGATTTGTAAGAATTTACAAGGTTGCGAAGATCTCCCTTGTGGCAAGGAAAGGAAATAGGTCATGCATAGGCTAGCTAAGAGGGCACTACAACATAAAAACTATAAATCTTTTCTTTTCCGCCAGATTTGTAGCAGAGAAATGGGGATTGTAACTTTTAGATTGCAAGGAATACAAAACTTCCTAGAAAGCAGAAACTCGACCTTCCTTGTAAGCTTAGAGAAAAAGTTAATACAAGACTATAACACAATCCTAGAGGAAGAGGAGCAACTATGGTTCATGAAATCCAGAGCAAATTGGATTCTAGAGGGGGAAAGAAATACAAGATTTTTCCATGCATCCACAATTGCCAGGCGAAGAGCAAATAGAATACTAGGACTCAAAGTGGGGAACAGTTGGATTGAGGATCACGAAGAGATTGGAAATCATATCAGATCAACCTTTCAGGAAAGATACACATCTACCACCCCAAATAGCACTTCACTAGACAACCAACTAGAACCCCCCATACCTAGCACCCCAGCTGTGAATCCCATGAACCATGAAAAACTAGACAGGCTATGTGATGAAATGGAAATAAAAAAGGCCCTGTTTTCCCTAAATCCGACCAAAGCTCCGGGGCCTGATGGATTACACCCCATGTTTTTCCAGAAATTCTGGGAAATAGTTAAATCATCCATCACAGCGAGGATCAAGCATATCTTCCACACAAGAAAGCTCACAGGAGATCTAGGCAACACATCCATTGTCCTCATTCCCAAAACAGATAGTCCAGAAACAGTGGATCAGCTTAGACCAATCTCATTATGCAACACAATATATAAAGTCCTCTCCAAAATGATAGTGAACAGAATCAGGCCAATAATGCAAGACATAATCTCACCTTACCAGAGCAGCTTCTTACCTGGGAGACGAACAACAGACAATTACATTGTGGCTCAGGAAATACTACACTCATCCAGCACCATGAAAGGACGCAAAGGAATGCTAGCCATTAAAGTAGACATGCAGAAAGCCTTTGATCTAATGGAATGGAACTTTATTGAGAAAATTCTGCAGTTTTTCAATTTCCCAAAGGGATTGATTACCTTAATCATGAGTTGTATTTCAACACCAACCTACAACATACTTTTTAATGGAGGCCACCTCAGTCCGTTCAACCCATCAAGAGGGATCAGACAAGGAGACCCTCTATCCCCATACCTTTTCATCCTATGCCTAGAATACTTAAGTTATCTAATTGAAAAAGAGTGTACCACAGGAAAATGGAGGAAACTAGCAGCAAGCAGAGGAGGCCCCTCTTTCTCCCATCTATTCTTCGCTGATGACCTCCTACTATTTGGGGAAGCTACCATGAAAAACGCAAAAGCCATCAAAAGGGCACTACAACGTTTCTGTGATCTATCGGGACAACATGTGAATAGCAGCAAAAGCCA
The DNA here is from genome assembly GCA_029817715.1 of Melastoma dodecandrum. NCBI lineage: Eukaryota > Viridiplantae > Streptophyta > Magnoliopsida > Myrtales > Melastomataceae > Melastoma > Melastoma dodecandrum. The sequence continues at coordinate 50,023 of JARUPY010000293.1, forward strand.
CATCTTATTCTCACCAAATGTTAGAAACCACATGGCTAAGAAAATTGCAACAGAAACAGGATTCAGGATCACAAGGAATTTTGGAAAATATCTAGGCTTCCCTCTTAGAACAGGAACCGACAATAACTCGGCTTTCAACACAGTCATAGAAAGAGTGAGAAATAAATTGGCAGGATGGCAAACAAAATTCTTATCGAAAGCAGCCAGAGTAGTAGTGATTAAATCAACCGCCGAGGCGATTCCCGCTTACCTAATGTCATGCATCAAATGGCCAAGGAAGGCGCAAGAGGAACTAGACAGATTAAACAGAAATTTCCTTTGGGGATCCACAGAAGAAAGCAGAAAATTGCACCTAATAAACTGGCACCAAGTGACTAAGAAGAAAGAGGAAGGAGGATTAGGACTATTTAGAGCAAAGGATAGAAATACCGCCCTACTCAGTGGACTTTCCTGGAGACTACACACGGAACAAAACTCACAATGGAGACAAGTCATCATCAACAAATATGGAAAGCAACTTGAGAAAAGAAAACAAGGTTCCTGCATCTTTAAAGCATTAAAGGTAGGGGAAGAACTACTCAGACAAGGACTAAGAATGAAGGTTCAGAGTGGAGCCCAGACTAGATTCTGGTTGGATGACTGGTTAGGGTGCGGTAGCCTAAGGAACAAACTAATTGGTCCCCTTGATAAGGTGGAAATTAATAAGACAGTGGCGGCTTACCACGATGAACTAGGGTGGAAGAAAACAGGATCGACAAACTACCTTCCTAAGGAGATTTGGGATCATATAGCATCTTTAACATTAAGAGATGGGACCTCGGCTAGGGACCAAATAACCTGGAAACATTCTTGCGATGGGGAATTCACCAATGCATCAGCCTACGCACTAGCCCACAAAAAGGAGGGAAACTATGGAGAAGCTAAAGTAAACTGGATATGGAAATTGCCAATCCTTCCTAAGCAGAAGATTTTCTTATGGCTAAGCTGGTTCGAGAGACTACCCACAAGAGACATGCTTAACACCAGGAATATAACACATGGAAAACTCTGCCCAGTATGTGAATGGGAAACTGAAACCACCCTCCATATACTAAGAGACTGCCCTATCTCACAGATCACATGGCACCTATTCCAGCATCCAAAATCACTAGAGGAGGTAAACACAGCAACAACAACACAACAGTGGCTGCAAGGAAATCTCAACACAAGAAAAGCATATGCAGTTACATACAGAGGCATACAGTGGCCTATATTATTCACCTCAGTAGCATGGCACCTCTGGAAGCAGAGGAACAACAATGTATTCAGACAGGAATTCAGCTCTAGAGACCCCTATGCACAAATAATGGAAAATGCAGCAGAACTTCAAGCTCTACTAGGAAGAAGGAGCAAAACAAGAATCCAGAGAGCAGTTATAACCCAAGAAACAGAAAACACTAACTTTGAGGGAAATAGGGAATCTCAAATTACATACTCTCCAGCACAAGACAAATGGGAACCTAGCCCAGACCTGCCCTATATACTGAACACAGACGCAGCTGCTAAAGAAGGTGAGCTATATGTGGGTCTAGGAGGAGTAATCAGAGACCAAAAAGGAACGTGGATCGGAGGTTTCTGTGTCAGAAAACCGAGTACAAATTGCCTATTAGCCGAAGCACAGGCTGTCCTGGAAGGAATCAGATTTGCTCAAGATAAAGGAATCAAGTACTTAGCCATACAAACAGATGCAGCAACACTAGTAAACAACCTAAATGGGTCCAAGAAGCCAACAAGTTTTATAACACCTTTCATGGCCAAATGCAGGTTGCTATTGTGTGAGCTGGAGGAGACTACAATATCGCACATCGCAAGGGGACAAAACAGGGTTGCAGACAAGCTAGCTAAGGAAGCTCTCAACAGGACGACTCTTAGCACTTTTGATTATCCTCCGGATTTCATTTTGGATTTGTTGCATGACGACATTCCTTGCAACATGGGATCTGTAACCTAAAACCCCAGACGATCTTTATCTAATGATATCTATCCTTAACTACCAAAAAAAAAAAAAAAAAAAAAAAAAACTTTTGCTATTATCTCCCTTTCCACGAGAAAAGAAGAACAGAAACAAGCGTTTCAAGCAAGCATAGTACTTTGCCAATCTTATGTTCAGGAACTCTTTTTATCCTTGCATAGAGCTCAAGATGCTCCTTCACCGTTAAATGCTCCATCAATGCATCAAATTGAGGGCAATATCCAATCTGAAACACAAAGAGTTCCATGCTTTAGCTATCACAGTGAGATTCCTAGAACAACTTCGAAAGGGAACGGAAAAAAAAGAGCATACATGTTGACGAGCGGCCTTGGGATTTGCACAAATGTCTTTCCCTAAAATGAAAGCAGTTCCTCCAGTTGGACGCTCTTCTCCTACATTTAACACTTTACATCAATGCAGCCAAAACAAGGAGGAAGATAATACATTTCTTGACAAAGTTAAGATTATCTGGCATCAGATATAAAATAATAAGACGAAAAATAGAAGATCAGTGTTCCTCATTGAAATAAAGAGACCATGCAAGAAAATTTCTTAGAAAAAATTACAATTAGATCACGTGTTCCATTCAATAGATTTTATATATGCCAAATACCTTGATGTATTTAATCATTAGAAACAAGCTTCAGTTTATAAATTGGATCCTATGCTCAATGCATGACAAAAGTAACATCAGTCCCTTAAAGTAAGATAGGCACAAACCACATAACATTGAGAGGGTAGTAGTCTTTCCAGCCCCATTAGTTCCTAGAAAACCAAAACATTCTCCTGGTTGAACAGAAAAGGTCAAGGAATTTACTGCCACCTTTGCACCATTATGAATCTCCCCTGGGTAGACCTAAATTTAACATTAGTTCAGTATCATCGCTCCATGGACAAGTATGGAAAAAGAGAAATAACAAAGGAAAAAAAATAACTGCCGCATCTAGCAAAAAAATGCACCTTTCTGAGGTCACGCAGGCAGATAATGGCATTATCAATTGAACCAGAGTGCACCCTTCTCCTTTCAGTTAACACATCGACATCTTCATCTGAGTCCTGGTTACTGCTTCTGGAAGAATGCTCCAGGAGGGGATCCAAATAACTAGGTTGTCTATTACGAAGACTCGTAATTCTACGCCAAAATACCTCAGGTTTTTTCACATAGAATGTGTGGAGAGGGAGGAATTCAAGCCCGAGAGTTAGCATGAAGTAGATCATACCCTGTAGAATTCATAAGGCATTAATTAACCAGAAAAATCCTTCTAGGGAGAAGCTATCGGAAAAAAACGTACTAAATTGAACTTCTCAATAAAAAAACCAAAGAACCAATCACACAAGATCATAAAAAAACCACCATTTGAAAGTTTAGTAAAAGACTTAGGCTAAAAATCTAAAACAGAGACTGACATGGAAATTTTGGTTACGGACATCCTAACCGCTCTCCCCTCCACTCAATCTTGGAAATTTTGGCTTGGAAAAATCACCTCTGGTTTAATGTTGTATTTATACGACAGAAGTTCTATTGTTTAAGAAAACAAATGAGAAGGTCACAGCTTGAACACTAAAGTCTCTGCATTTAGGCTGCTCATCATTGATTCTTTTTTTTTTTTTTTGGGGGGGGGGGGGTGTTGGGGGGCTTATTATTGATCCAATAACACAACTAGTGAAGAAAGCAATCATATTTTAGCCTATAAGCTAAATGATGACGAATTTTAATAAACCTTGACAGACATTATTTTTCACATTTCTACACTCATTTGGCACATGTCTCACATTCGGATGGAGAGAAACAACAAGAGATCTGGCCAAAGGCAGCTTCCCCTATGAGGGTATGGGTGTTTATTGTTTTAACTATGCCTAGGAACTGATGATTTGGCATTTTTGTATACCCATGGATGCTCAGAGGTAGGGTTAGTTTTTAATATCGCCCTACTTCAAGGTCTATAGGTAATTGTAAGTGAGACTCTTGGTGCTGTCATTTTTTGGTATAGTACATCCTGGATAAGACAAGGCAGTTGTACATCACACTAAGCTGATAAAAGAAACATGAACCCTTTTGTTCTGTCAATTGTTAAGACAACAGCAAGAGTGTTTAAGAGTACCTCAAGAGCTAGATAACAGATAGAGGCACCGGTTACATTCCAGTCCAAAGCTTCACCACTACTCCTGCCTTTCATGTCTTGCCGTAATAAAGCCAATGACGCAAGTCCATCAGCAAAGCAAAATCCAGGTGAAATTCTGAAGAAGTTCTGAGAAAAAAGTCCAGTCCAATAAGGTAAGACAGTTAACATTAATTTAGTAACTGCAAAGCAAGCTGCAATTAGCACATCTACTGCCATGATCCATGTCAAAGCACTATAAACTACAACATTGGACATGGGAAGTACTCTATTGGAGTATGTTCGACATTCAAAATGCAAATAATCTTGTCATGGACTCTCAGAGAGAGATCATATAGCACAGGTTACCCATTGCAATTATGTAAAAGTCAACAAACCTTGAGAATATTGTTTGTACTGGCCGTTGATTGTATCAGCCCCATTATGAATGAGACAATCATGAGAATCAGCCCACTCAAAAAGTGTATTAAAAGAACCACATTCTGCAAGTTCATAGATTTGTTCATCATGTAATATACTCGGCAACAACAAAGGATGATTATTACGTATGGAGAAATTCATACCTGGGCCAAGGTGTGATCACTAAAGAAGAATGTGAGGCAATATGTTGACGATGCAACTGAAAGTCCATACTCCATAAACATCAAAACTGTTGGCAGCAAGCTGTCGGGCCCAATAAATTGTTCCAAACCTAAGTAAGTGGAACCGTAAGAAGAAGAACGAATCCATGGAAAAAGTTGCTGAGAAACTTTCTTGCAACTAAGCATTGACCAGAGAGATACAAGTAGCTGTCACTCGAGAGGAAGCACACATGAATCTCCCTGTCCCTCAAAATCACCCTACAAAACCTCCAATGTCCTCTTTTCTATTTATGAAACAAGCACTTTCCAAAGCTAAGAAGCATATATTCACACGTCTCCCATCCCACATTAGCGGGTGAGGTTTGTGAACATCAAGGAAGCTTGATATTTTTCTAATTACGTTGCGAAATAAACCAACAGCTCAACTATTATTACTATACCACCCACCTTCACGACACAAATTGATTTATAAGCACCATCAATTTGTCATCACCAACTAGATCCAGTAATCCACCTATTGTTCAGATACATCATTTTACTACTCAGATAATTGTTTTTCAATAAAACTGCTTTGTTTCTTCGAGAAAGAAATAGGGAAACAAAAATCCATGGCATGGTCCGCTACTACAGGCATTTAACCTTAAAACCGGAGTCGAAGAAGAAGCAGAAGAAAATAAACAGAACCAACCTTAACACTTAAATTATGTGATGGCTAAAAATGTAGTGGATGACATACCAAAAATGTAGAAGAGAATTAGTGCTACAGATGATGGGAACAGGAAGCTCACAAAGTCCCACACATAAATTGAAGTCCAATACGAAAGTATAGACACCTGGATAGCCAAATGGTATGAATTACTACCATTCTACTCTACTATGAAAGTTTTCACAACTTTGAAATGATAAAGAAATAATATTGTTGTGCCATACCCCACTGATTAGTTGTTGCTGCTTAGCTTTCACCTCACGCTCCTGCAAAACAGACCTTTCAAGTCTAAAATGAGTACGAGATATATCAGCATAGTTCAGACTGAAGTTCTTGCTTCTTTAAGCAAAGGAGACGACCTAATGCAGCACATGACCATAGGAAGTTAAGTTACCTCACAAACTAAAAATCATAATATAATTAAGACGGCAGGTTAGAAAAGTTGACCAGGAATCTATCAGGTCAAAATAGTTGAAGGGACTTTACTCTAACAACAAAAGTTCATCCAGTTGAGATAGCCAATTTACAAGGATAAAATAAGTCCTATAAACATGCCATTTGAGCAAAATAGGATATAACATTTGACAGAATAATCAGACAGACAAAGGTGCCTATAACAACATTAAGTAGTAGCTTTAGAGACCATGTGCAGATTGGTAAGTCGTACACATACAGAGAAAATTGTAAAGAAAAGTATCATGCATCTCAGATATTCAGTTGACTTAAAAGAAGCAGAGTGCTGGAGTCATAATCAAAATCATCAAGACATCAGTTAGTCCCCTAACAGTCACAGAATAAATTAAAAGTAAAGTACCTAAATGGTTATCCCAAGTAAAATAAAAGCACAAGAAAAGAAAATTATAATAAAGGTCTATGAGTTTAGTGACATAACCTTCACAACGGAAACTGCAAATGAGGCAGGAATAAATGAGAATGCAATATTTATGATAATAGCAGCTGAGAAAGCATCCAGATCCTGTAATACAGATACAATTCAAAACTTTCAGAAGGTAGAGACCCAAGGAGAGAGTCTAAATTAACCAAACGCTTACCCACAAAATGTACTTGTCTAATCCTAAAACTGCTATCTTTCATCCTAACATGAAATCCTTTATGGGAAGGACGATAGAAAAGAATTGTATAATTGTAAACTTTATTTTATTTTCAATAAAAAACATGAGAAACATCAGGTATTTCTTGTTTTCCCTATACTTCTTTATGACAGAAACCAAAAACATAAACCACATGAGCATATGGGTTCTTAGGAAACAGGCATTGTGTTAATCCTGCAATCACATTGCATTTCCTTCAAATGCAGGAAACATGTTGAAAGATAGTTTTGCCTGGACACGAATCAGTCAGCAAGTCATACAAGAAGAAAGCATACATGACGCTGCACCCGTTGGCTCTGTGTCAATGGGAGAGGGTGATTGCGGGTCCTTATTGTCATATTTTTGTCTTGTGTGGCAAGTCTAAGTATTGCAGCATTGACTAAGTTGATAAAGGTGGGAGCAGAATGTTGGCAAGAACTATTATGCATCACACTGTAACCTAAACTTCCGTCTTCATACTGGTCATCCATCACAACAGCTCCATACCTGTGAATGAAAGAATGTCTGCAGTTAATACTATGCTCCATACTGGTCATCCTATGGTACCTCTGGAAGCAGAGAAACAACAATGCATTCAACAATACAGCCAAGACCACAGAACCACACTCCCTAATTCTGGGGAAAGCGGCTGAGTTACAAGCATTGATTGGTGGCAAGAAGAAAACAAGACAACAACAACAACACAGGCTCCAGCCAACACACCTCTCCCCCGTCAACAGAAGCAACGACTACAAGTAGTATTTCGTTCCCCATGAAAATTGGGAACCTGACAAAGCCCTACCCTTCACGCTAAACACTGACGCATCCACAAAGGGAAATGGAATACACGTGGGTCTAGGGGGTGTGCTAAGAGACCAGCATGGCATCTGGATAGGAGGTTTTTGTGCTAAACACCCTAGCACAAACTGCCTAATAGCTGAAGCCAAGGCCCTTCAAGAAGGAATCAGACTAGCCAAGAACCTAGAAATCAAGCACTTAGCAATTTAAACAGACGCGGACCTACTAGTCAGCTACCTAGAAGGCACTAAACAACCCAACCACATGATAAAAACTATTTTGGATGAATGCAGGTTGCAGTTATATGATTTTGAAGCGTCGGCAATATACTACGTAGCAAGGGGGCGAAACAAGGTTGCAGACAAGCTGGCCAAGTCAACTCTAAACCAGAAGGGCAACTACCTATCCTTTGCTTTTCCTCCGGATTTCATTTTGGAAACATTGCATGAGGATATCCCATGCATCTCTGGATCTGTAACCTAAGACCACTAAACGCCTGTTTTTTGTTGAATGCAACTACCTTTTCTACCAAAAAAAAAATACTATCTACCCACTCAAGGATCAAATGTTTCTCAACCCAAATTTCCAAAACATACATGTCATGAGATAGTGATGCATGAACACCCTAAAAGAGTCCAGCTCTCTGTTCTTTATATCAAGTTCCAATATCATCAAGGACAATGTATTTCCCAAATAAATCAAAAGGAAAAGAAAACAAAAACATCAGACAGTTGCCAACCATCACAGGCCCCAATAACAGTGATGATAGGGATTGTGAAGGATATGTATCAAATGAATCTGTAACCTAAGACCCCGAACGATTATCTAATGCTACCTTTCCTTCACTACCCAAAAAAAAAGGATATGAATCAAATTAGAATACCAGCATATATTAACCATGTGTTAAATGTGATTCGCCTGAGAGAAACAGACTATAATGTGAAATTTTTTAATAGAGGCATATAATTGGGTGGGATGATGCCAGATGAACAACATTTTGCATCGGTTTACAAAGTATATTGCATCAGTTTATCTTCTACATGAAGAAAAAAGATAATTTTGTGAACATAGACATGCAAATGTTCTTATAGTGTTATTCTCTTTGTGCCACGAATATTGATACAGTTCTCTCTAGACTCCCTTGACTGTAGAGAGTTTCAAGTACATAATTCCTAATATGCAATAGGAAGTATTCAATTCAGGACATCTAGATTTTCATTAACAAAAGGAGTGTTAAAGGTTTGAGCAAGTCAGAGAAAGAAAGGTAAGGTATGGGAACTAAAAGAGTCATCTTCCTGCAAGGAACTTACCTAAAAAGCACAAGAGTTGGATTGGTGAACATACCTAGACTGGTAAGATTCGTTAATACTAGACATGAGGAATTCACTCATGGAGAGCAAAGCCGGTCCCAAAGTCGGGCCTGCTGCTTCAACTGCGTCAGCAAATGCCTTCTCAGGATCCGGAAATTTATAGGTACTAGGTTGAGATTTTTGAATCCAACCGCCTTGAATATATTGGGCCACCTGCCACACAAATTTACTTAATTGAGTTTGTGAAGCTAGAAAACCAGGATATTTACTAGAGAACTGTTTTCATATGGCTCTCCCATCCTACCCCACTCTAGGTGGGAAGCACTTCGTACATCAAATGTCACTCTAACCAAGTTTTTGTACCACGGCACAGCAGCATCAGATCTACTAAGCCTCATTCATTCAGCTTGCTACAGCTGAGCAATTCACCAAAAAATGAAAAAGAAACTGTTGAGTGATTTCATAGAAGTACCCCAATTTGAGCTAGATACAGAGATACAGACGCAATCGATTGGGATGTCTATTTTATGAGCACTTCATCAAGTTAACAGTTCCAACTTTATTGGAACCATCCCATCCTGGCATGGATGAAATCACTTTAACGAAATTGTCTACCAAACATGTGCGAACGGTATCTGCTATCAAGTAGAATATGGTGTCAAAGCCACGTGAGGAAGCTCAATAAAGAAGCATGTCTTCGACCAATGATTACCATTTATCTTGCACACTATTTGTGCCAGAATCTAGATTCGGTGAAACAAAGCTTATGATGGCAGGCGGTGCAACAATGGGCAGGATTTTTATTCTTGATAAGTGAAATGCCGAATAACCAGCCTTCAGGCTATCACCAAATCCCCAGACTAACAAATGCACTAACGGAATTACCAAAACAAAAATAAACTGAGCCAAGAGAACCCCAATAAATTATCAGATCATTTAAAAGAATGAACTTCCAGGATGTTTACAGGTGATTAGTGCCCATCAACAAGTATTTGGCAGAACACCTGCTAAATCCATTTGCTATTCCATGATATTCCATTTATGTAGCAAAAATTCTGCAAGTCTTATTAGTTTTTCTACTGATGTATGACTAAATTCACCAATATTCATAAGGAAAGTACGTTGACCAAATGGCAATGCTAGCACAACAGGAAGCAAACTCTCAATGGCTATTATTTTCTCTCCTGGATAGGTTTACTTATTCTGATGTCACGTATACAATAACATCCTTAGATAAGAACTGCAACGATAGACATTGATAATGTTAGTCAAGAACATAAGTTTTCAGGTTCTTTCTTTCTTCCTATCATGCAGCAATTCAAATCCTCCCAAACAAATAAAAGCGAGAAGTACACCCAAACATATATATACCTAGAAAAACCAAATTACACACCTCTTTTGCCAAAGGCAAGGACAGATCAAAGGGAATTGGACCACCGCCACCCCCGCCACTGAGCAAAGGATTGAATTCTGAAGTTGTGAATGTCACTGACATTTGATCAGGATGTGGCTTGAGCTTCAGCAGAAGAAGGCCTATAAGTAAGAAGAAAGCCGGTATCAGGAGCTGGAAGACAACAGTTTTGCGGTCCCTCCGAGCTGATATAGCCCTCTTTATCACAAGGGCCTTGAAGTGCTGCCGGAATTTGGATTGGGAACTGATGCAACAGCTGCAGCAGTGACGGCTCAAGAAGCTAAAGAAGCTTGACATTGCCACAGTAAGTAAACTCCAGGCTCTCTGAATGATGCTAGATAGAATACCAATGGCCTTTCGGTAACTTCCTGAGCAAGTTCTTTCATAATCTACTTTCTTGCTGACATCATGAGATATCTGAGACCTTACATGATCAGTTAGACAAAAATTTCTCTCCTGCATCATTACTTCAGCTTCATTTAAATCAGATCCTGCCACTCGCAGAAATACCTCCTCCAATGTAGTAACAGATATTCCATAGCTCTCTATACCTTGGGATTCATCTCTGACTCTCCTCTCCGAATTTGAACTAATAATACATCCTTCAATTTCTCTGAACATTCTCTCGAAAGAAGGAGATGAAGCCAAGGGAAGCTTAAAAGAAATCTCGGTTCCGACCTGTAAAGGGAAGTATCAAAAGACAATTTCATGAAGAATAACCATGGACACTTAGAAAGGCCCTAATGGCATGATCACGAGCTTGAAATCACGAAAATTACAAGTGAAGCAGCTATAGGCTGAACTGACCATGGAAAACTTACAAAGTTACTAATCACGTTCTTGATCTCAAGTCATTGAATATACCTGGCTGACACACTGTGCCGATGGAATGTGGCGAAAGACAATATCAGAGGCCGTAGCTGAACTCGGAGCAGACTGAAAAGGAACAAAAAAAACTAGCATATCAAGGATCCGCAGCTTGAGTTGACAAATTCAGAAAGCATTACTGAGAAAGTTCATACCTTCACCAAAGTCAGTGTATAACCTACCCCGTATTGATGCTTCAGGAAGAGAGAACTGTTCATAAAATGATCGTTTTGATAAGTAAACCATCCATCTTTCGATAGATTGAAAAGGAAAAGCATGACTAAAATCCACTTCTGGTATCTGGACCGCGTTCAGATCAAGAAAATTTTTTCAAGGTTTTATTCTCATTATTTTGACAAGGCAGAATATGTTAATTGTTAGGACCAGAATTTTATACCTGCCACAGCATTTCAAGGAACCATTAGCCATAATAGCTATTCGGTCTCCTAATTCTTCAGCTTCATCCATAGAATGTGTTGTTAACAGTATTATCCGGCCTTTCTTCTTTTTCTTAATTAATTGCCACGTTAGTCGCATTGAATATGGATCCATTCCACTCGTTGGTTCATCGAGAACAATAACCTGAAGAAGTGACAAAGAAACCACCATAAATACAAGATAAAAGTACTCAATAAGCCAAACTAAAGAGCATGGGAGGCAGTGATCATCCTAATATTGATTACCTTGCTGTTTCCAATGAGAGCAATGCCAAGTGATAATTTTCTCTTCATTCCACCAGAAAGAGCCGATACAGTAGTGTTCATTTTATCACCCAAACCAACCTGGCCAGTGTACTTTTTAATCAAAAAGAAATACTCACCACTCTTCGTCAAAGAGGAACATGTTATATTCAAATTTCCTCATCAACATGGCATATGACAACTGCATTGATGCCCTCAGACACAAAATTAAGGAAATAGAAGACCATCCAGAATCCTTGTTGAGATATTAGAAAGTGTCGTAAAAGAATGCAAAAGTCACAACCATTGAACTTTACAAAATGACACTATCAAGAAATCTCAATCAAAAAATGTGTAGCTAATCAAGTGACCCCTCAAAGAACCTCTTCGTGACTAAAAAATTCATCCTCAACACTGTATTGGTCCTTCCCAATCATGTGGAAATAGAAAAAAGAACTACAGAAAGCGCAGACAAGCAACTAACTTCATCAATCATCTCGTTCACAACAGTACTGATAAGGTTTTGATGAACTCCCTTCAGCACAGCGTAAATCTCCAGATGCTCTCTAACCTACATAAATAAATACCTCATAAACAAATAAAAAATACGAGGACGTTAGAATCAAATAACAATAGTAAGAATGTGTTGTGCATCTTCGGAAACCACCGCCAAAATATTGAAATAATCCTATATTATAACAAATGAACTGAATGCTACTTTACTTTTTTAGTTATGGAAAGCTTAAGCTAAATCTTAGTTGGCTGACCACTGGGACATGATGGATATGCCTCAAGATTTCTGCTGTCTAGTTTTCTTTCCACAGCAAGTTAGAATTTGAAGCTGATAATATTCACAACATTTTGGTATTACCTATCACATAATTTCAGTCATTCCACTCAGTTTAGTATGTTAAGATTCAGGGTGTTGCATGGACTGAACATGACACTTCAAACAGGCGCCATCAAGAGTTTGTACCATAACATCTCTAGAAAATTATCATATTGCTAATAGGAATATAAAATAAGTTTTTGTCACTAACTGTGAGTTCAGGAAACAGGATGTCATTCTGAGGGCAGACTCCCAAAATTTTCCGTATCTTGTCCTGAGAGAGTTTGTTGACATAATGGGATTAGAATGTAGCATATCAAAAAGATAGCATGAATTCATGAATTGTCAGTTAAGAGGTTAAAACTGGCAAGGCGCCCATCATATGACTCCCCCTTCTCAAACCTCAACACCAGCCAAAGAATGTTGAATGCAGATGCACTAGAACATCCTTTTACAAATCCATTACCATTAAAAGTGCAGTGCAGACTCTATATGGCAAAGAGATGGATAATTTTGCAAGATATATATCATCTCACCCTAATAAAATACAACAGTCGGGAACACAAATTAATGAATCATTCGTCAAAGCAAAAGAGTGGATAGGTTACCATGCATGTTTTAATACTCTTTCCAAAAACAAAAGCATCCCCCGAAGTGGGCTGAAGAAGTCCCACAAGCATAGATATAGTTGTACTCTTACCAGCACCATTATGTCCTAAAGCAAATTCGACTGTTAGAATCATGCCCTTGACCAAATAGAGGACTGACACTCTCAAACATGTTAATTTTTAGCAATCCAAATAATCTCCCCTTCTCGAGATGAATCTTCTGGCCATGGTTGGACATAAAAGCTCTTCAAGTGTATTTAGAAAAACTAAAAATATCCCTTTCTCCCAGCCTTTAGGATAGTACGCTGAAATTTATAGTGTACTGCAATATTACCCTATTATTAGCTTTTAAAAAGAAATTGCTCGACCATTACTTATAAAAAAGATATGTATCAGATTATCAAATGCACCAACAATGAACTCTTCCCTCAAAAGGAATCCTTCATTGCATATTACCTTCCACTTTAGAATTCCTTTTTTTTTCAAAAACAAAACATTGAATGAATGGAATATCTAAATTAAGAATAACATTTACTGACCTAGAAGAGATAGAATCTGATTCTCAAAAAGTGTCAGCGACAACGAATTTACTGCACAACAATTACCCTTCACTGTACGGTACACCTTATGCAGGTTTCTAATCTGAATACACCTGAAAATAAAAGTTGATTAAGCATATATCACAGAGAGGTAGAAAAGCCTTGTCAATTTTTTAAAATATAACCTGTTATCGAGTTCTTGTTGTTTCATTTCCAAGCTCAGTGCTTCAAAAGCTGGTCCAAAGGCACTATCAGAGAATCCCTTATTTGTCGAAACACCCACAGATAGATCTTCTGGAAAATGATTTTTTGACTGGCGTTTAAAGCAATTCTTGGATAAGAGATCCCACGGATACAAAGGCCGTTTCTCACATTCAAGTATCTAATGAACAACAAAACATGTCAGAAATTATGAATTTTCCCACAATAGTGAAAGTTTTTCACATTGAACAATATGCTGACAAATACACCTCCATACACCCAGCATATAGGCTAGCAGCATACTCAAGTAGTTAATAAAATCTGCAGCTTTCTAATCTGATCAAGTACCTTATTGACGTAAAGACCAAACAGACAGTAAAGGAGAGAGTCCAGCAAAAGCATCAACAAGCAGACTAGAAAGTTCACTCCGGAGGATTCCTGCATGTTGTCATCTTGAAATGGGATCAAGCTCATACAAAAGGACCATTCCGAAGAGATCTTTTAAAAAATACCCGCCAAATATTGCTCCATCGCAACCCAACATGAGCACGCTCATAGTCAGCAAAGTTAATGGATCCCAGAGCAAAGGCCGTAGGTGAAAGCAAAGAGGCAAGGACCTTCAAGATCCTAGATGAAATAATGCGTGCATCAATTTTCCTGGTTGCTAAATTCAGTCAAAGCAAATAGCAATATCCAACAGAACTTGCTACAAAAACTTACATGGAGACACCTGGATCATTCACAGTGTAATAAGGAAAGAAGGCCCCGAAAAAAGAAAGAGTACCAACTGCCACAGCTGTCTTTGTTCGAGTGAAGAATGTGGAGATAAAAAAAGACAGCATAATTGCACTAAGTCCAAACGAGAAGAAGTATGCAAAAACCAATGATTTGTCGCTGTACTTGAAGAGATTATCCATGGTGCAAAGTGTGATGACGCCAGAGGAGATAGCAAACTGCATAGTTCCATAAAAAGAGCAAGTTAACTGAAAAGTAAGCACACACTAGCTGAAAAACCCGAGAGATTTCATGTCAATGCTTTTGTGCCCCACACAAAAAAATATGCTGGCTGAAACGTGATTAAAACACACCATTTGCTGCCTAACTTTCACAGTAATTATGCGTCACACATCCAATTGGTTACCAAGGCCACTGAAGTCTATAACTTAATTACCTGACACCATGCTATAAACCTTATTCATGCCACACTTAATGTGGATCCATTAGATATTACAGCAGCATTCCATTATATCAGATCCGGTTTAACTATTTAATTGTATCCTCAAAATGACAGCCCATAGCACAAACAATCGCCACGGTAGTCAAAAGATAAAAAACAAGCATCCACGCACCAGACATTCTAAAAGAAAGTTTCCACAACGAAATTTCTATAAGTGGAAGATTAATAAACAGTCAGACCTGCAAAGTGTAAGTAAAAAACCACGATAAGTGATAGATTCCGTCTTTCAGTCCCATCATATGTAGCCCTTCTTTTATCTTTTGCTCCTGCGTATTCATGAAAAATACGTTTAAAAAATGTGCATAGTTGATTCTTCATCTTGATTGACTATAACCACAAAACATTCTAGGAATATCAAGTCTTTTGGCCTCGTGATATGGTCCCACCAAAATACCTTCTCGAAAACAGAAAAGCTAATTAGACGAGAAATTGGGTAGAGGAATCCCAAGAGGTACCTGTCATCCAATTGACAACAACAATATAAATAAAACTGCAAAACATTAGATTCGTCAATATTTTCAAACATGAAAAAATTGATAAAATGAACTGCATTATTTTGGGTTTAGTGAAAAAGAATAAAAAGAAACCATAACTAAAGAATACATACAATACTCCCATTACACTCTTAACGATTGACTGAAACTCATCATCAGTGTATTCATGAGTTGGAAACGGCACAATCCTAATTTTCGAAGGCAGAAACTGTTTCCTTGATGACTCTAGTAACGATCGGCTTCTATCTTCTGCGTCTCCCCGAACTGACTCCCGAAGAGGTTGCTGGGCAGAGAGAATGATAAATGAATCTAGCACCTGTTGAAGCTGGTGAGAACACAAAGAGCAAGCAAATTGTTACTCCACTATCCGTGACACCTGATGGAGCACCATCACTGGGCTAAATGAACTTCGAAAGCGAAGTACTTAACATGTTGATTATGCATCATTATGAAGTAATATCCTACATATTACAAAAGGTAATAAACTGATTGAGTTTCAAACTATTAATTTGCTTGAATAATTGAGAAGAAAAAAGGTATACTCGACCAATCTACAGTGCCTACCCACATTTTGAGAAACAAGATGCTCATACCCCCCCGTGAAGATTAGACAGATATTTTCCCAAAATAGAGTCCGAGAGAGAACTGATAGAATTGACAGGGGGCAGGGGTATCACTAGAGAGAGAGAAAATTCCTTTCGTAAGAAAACAACTGAAATGCTTTCTCCAGGAAGTTGCACAATAATTATCACATAACAATTAAAATTAAGGACTTTAAGGAAAGATAAACACATTAAGGTTTGTTTTGTCTCATAATGCTTAAAACAGCATGCATGGGCATTGAGAGACAATTATCACATTAACTTTCTTCTATGTAGAAAGAAAAACAGCAAGTGGAAATGAAGTGAAAACTATTGAGGTCTACCGTAAAAAATCCACTGAAACTGTACTGCATGATTGGAATCCTATTGACGCCCAATTGCAAGTCATTTAAAAATGGGCCAGTAGTGTCCATTATAGTTCTAATGTCAGGATGCCCAGAGAAGGCCCATGTGTGATTAAGGCGGATACTATAATCATATGCCTGAGGACCTTGATGATGGAACACAATAGCTCCTCTGATTCTTGGATTTTTGCAATTCCTAGCAGGAAACAAGACTATAGCCGTCAAACTCAGCTCGAAAAACATCAACATGCGATTTACGGATATACAGCTAAAATAGTCCAATTGGAAAGAATCCGCATCAACAATGGAAAAGGCAAAAAATTAGGACTATATAAGTTCCCACGGCGTGATAATCTATTATTCTCTGTCTAACTCCACAATGCTCAATTATTTTTTTACATTTTGTTTAGCGCAAATGGTTTTTAAGCTGCAAGCACGAACTATTATGAAGTCAATGACCACCGAAACTTTAAAAGTGATTGTGAATAAAGTATAAATCCGACGACAGCAAGCTGCAAATAGTTAACCCTTACATTTCAACTCAAGTACAATCATCATTAAAACCACTCATCAAGACTTCTAGGAGGTCTCTAGTCTTGAAAGAAAAGAAATAAACACTAGCTTTTTTCCTTAGACAGAATGTGGTTGACTTAACCTGAAATTGGATACAGGTTATCTGCTTTCTGGAACTTATAATGTTACTGCTATGGACTCAGGTGGGTAGAAACCTTTTTATCACCTACCGCCAAACTGAACTTGGATAAGGGTAAAGATGCGAATGCCTCAGACAGTTTCCCACAAATGGAACTGACATTTTCTAACCCAATGAAGATATTGGTCTTAACAAGTGAAAATCAGTCTAGTTTATCTAGTGACAGGTTAAAGAGCCTTCAACTGAAGCCTAATACCGGATATTGTTCCAATGGTCATTTTAGTGGGGCAACGTGTAATAGCATTGAAGGAAGCCACATTAATTTAATGATTTTCTAAGAACAAGTAAATAGCTGTTATAAGGACAAAAACAGTATTCCAGGGGTATAAAACAAAGAGTTTACTACCAGGCTTCAATTCTAATACATAGACATTTACTCTGAATACACTGACGTGCCTTTATGTGCTTGAGAGCACAATGGCTTTCACCAAGTGATGGGTACCAACCATCACTTCCATGGTGAGCAACTGCAAAAAAGCATCGCATGCACACAGCAGTCCTGACCAGCAATGGTGGGAAGAATTGACCAATGCCAAGGTTCAGCTATGTATTCACTAATTTGATTTGAGTCCATAACCAACTGGAAAAAATAATCGGTTCGAATAAAAAACAACAGAAAAGGTCACAAGTAATTTCAGACTCACATCTTCCAGTATTCAAGAGAAAGAAATGCAAACTCACTCGACAAAGTTGCAAGCACCATATGAGTCTGATCGTATATAGGTTTCCACCTCTTCCTCATCTCTATAAATTTTATGGACAGCCTATATAGAAAAACAGTTGACTCAGCTGGATCAAATACTGCACAGTTAGCCCTTCCACAATTGAAGGACATCTTCAAAAAAACAATGAATTATGCATGACTACAAGATAAACTCAATTAAGAAAAAGTCATGTCAAAGAAACAAAAAGAGGGAAAAGACAATCGAGAATGATCTTCTGGCTAAAGCTCCAGTCCATTCTTATCAGTCTTCAGGTAATTTTTGGCACTGACATGACACTAACATCATCAAACAAACATTGCACAAGATTCGACTACAAAGCTTTGTTCCTAATTAGGGTTAGTCACGAAAATATTTCGTGTTTTACGGCATCCACTTTCGGAATTCCTGAAATAATGCCCCAAACTCGGCTTTTCTCACCATCACAAGTTTCCTGCTTTTACTGAACTCGGCTTTTTAAAAGCCTAGTTCCTTAAGAATTGATAAGGGTGAACGACTCTTGTTTTATCATGGAAAAAACTTTAAATATCCCAAACTCGGCTTTTAAAATATCGAGTTCGGGTTATTTCAGGAATTTTGAAGGTGGGTGCTTTAAATCGCGAAATATTTTCACGACTAACGTTGATTAGGAACAAAACTCTTCAACTACATCATAGGAGTTAAGGTTCCAAAAATTAATAAATTCCAAAACCTGATACAAACAACAATGCATAAGCCTTCCTACCAGAAAAGAAGAACGCATAAGCATTGTCCCCACTAAAGGGCTCAAGGATCCTAGTAAAGGTGCAACAACAATATCCTCAGTTTCTCCAAGAGAAGAGTTGTGTCACAAAATCTGACTTTTGAAGACATAAAATGAAGACATTAATAACCACAAACCTTTCATTTTTTTTTTTTTCTCCTCTGTTTGGATAAGACCACGTGTGTTCAGCATATTGAACTTCACAAAATTGTTGACACGCAGATTCAAGCCTAAAATCTATCATGAACAAACACTCAAGGGCAAGTTACACGGTAACTCTTGATCATTGACTTGACCCGTGACCATGATCTGTCAATACTTTCACGAAAACATCGCAAAGCATCACTCTTCTCAAGATAAGACTTTTGGAAAGGAGAAAAAATATAGGAAAAGTTGGGTACCCTCAGCAGAGGAAACTTTATGGACATCCAGTTGATCATCAATCTTGTTTCTTCTGTATCCGGAGCAAAAGCCAAGTACTCTCCCTCAGTATGCAATAACTCCAAAACCTGTTGGAAATTAGGCGATATTCCCTTGCCCACTTCCACAAACATGTCCTTCTGGATATTCCTATATATAAGAGCATTCCACACGAAGTATGTTTTCTGTCATGACTCACAGGACACAACAGAATTTCACAAGTCCACACACTTTCTTATAGCACAAAGCAATCTGTTAAAAGGACAAGCTCGGTGGGCCATAATTGTAAGAGGATTGAGCCGGAAAGAAGAAGACGAATTAAACTTCTCTATTGGTATCCCAACGAACAGTAGAAAACAAACGGGAAATCCAACAATTGTGGTTCAATTGGAGAAAGCTTGGCCAAGATGAACATAATGTTTTAACTCACGAACTGGCTGGGTGAATCTCTGTGTCGACGCGCATCCTCACAGCAACCAGAAGCAGTATGACGAAAGTAGGGAGCAAAATCTGCGAAGGAACACCAACAGCAGAAAAGGAAACGTCGGTGATCGCCGAATGCAACAGTAG
Source organism: Melastoma dodecandrum (assembly GCA_029817715.1). Lineage (NCBI taxonomy): Eukaryota > Viridiplantae > Streptophyta > Magnoliopsida > Myrtales > Melastomataceae > Melastoma > Melastoma dodecandrum. Next base: position 69,618 of record JARUPY010000293.1, read on the forward strand.
CAAGAGGAACTCCCGCGGAGACAAAATTAAGAAAAGGAAAGGACAGACAGAAGCCCCAGCCGATCATCTCTAAAAGCAAAACAAGTAGTCCTAAAACGCCGGCTCCGAAACCCGAGGCCGACTCGGATTGACAGCGGACAAAAACACGGAAATCAAACCGAGGAAGTCGTCCGGGAAAAAAAAGAAGAGAGAACCTCCGCGGCGGTGGCGGAGGGGTGGCGGAGCTTGAGGAGCCAGTTCTTGCGCAGCATAACCTTCAACTGCCTCCTCCAGGAGTCCGACTCCGACTCCGAATCCGCCGCCATCGTCAACCTCTCTGTTTTTTTTTTTCCTTATGATGACGATCCGACCGCCAAACGGAGTCCTCCGGCCGGCCACTTCACGTTCGGTGTCACTGTGTCATCGGGAGGCCTCTGAAACCGTACGCGAACTCGGGAATTGCGGAGGGTGGAAAAAGGGGGAAAACAGAAAAGGTGAAGGAGGAGGGGGGGGTTGGCGGGCAGAGGAAGGGACGTGGGGAAAAAGAGGGAGAAACAGAAGTAGCAAGCAGAAAAGGACGAGAGACGAAAGACTCTGAAACACACGCCCCCTCACTCCACCCATTTTGCCCACCGTTTGGCAGTATGCAGGAGATTTTGGTAATCACACACTTCATTTATTGTTTCCCAAAACCCCTGTATATCATATTTACCCAAAAACATTTTTAAAACATATTTTATTCTTGGTAACAAATATGTTTTTGTACTATTTGGTTTCAGTTCGATAACTTCTTAAATACCCACACATGAATTACGGTTTTACAATGTGATTTTCATAAGACACTAGCAAGCTCACCCCATTTGTAAACTTCTACAAAATATATCTAAGTCGTGGTTTGAATGGCGTTGTGTAATATTAATGTAACGAGGAAAAAATTTGGAAAGTAAGACATATAGCTTCAAAATTTCAGACATAACACTTTATAAGTCCGATTTTATTCATGAAAGAACTCGGAATTATAGAGTCTGATTTCCTTAAGAGGTTTTTTGAAAGTCAGACTTTATAAGTCCAAGTTTCTAAAAAAAGAGTGAAGTCGGACTTATAAAGTCCGATTTCTAAAAAAAAAACACTTAAAGAAGTCGGACTTTATAATTTCGAGTTCCTTTATGAATGAACTCGGACTTATAAAGCACAATTTCAGGGCATTATGTTTGGAATTTCAAAACTATCTGTCCTATTTCGCATATTTTTTTCCCGCCTAACACTTTTCGATGTTTGAAATCGCTACTTTAAGGCAATGTCTCGGTTTCAAACCCCGAATTAAGGCAACGTGGTGGTTTCAGACTACGACTTTCATAGAACGCAAAGGATGCCTCATTTTTTATAATATTTTTTCAAATAACATAAAGTCACGGATTGAAATTGTCATTTTAAGGCAACACAATAATTTCAAATCCCAACTTTAAGGTAATGTTGTAGTTTCAAACCGCGACTTTCATAAGATACCGAAGAAGTCTCGCTTTCGATAATATTTTTTTCTAAATAATCTAAAGTCGCAATTTGAAATCGTATTTAACAAATGTTTTTATGAACAGACAATAAATCCGTACGAACAAACTAACAAGGAACGGCCGTCCGTCTACTACGACTTTGGAGTCCCCCCTACTGGTGGACAAACAAGTCGGAGATTATTATGGGGGAGGGATGATGATATGATACGAGGGTGGTCGAAGATGATGCCGACTAAGAAGAAAAAAGTATTTCGTTTGACAGCGACCAAAAACCAACTCGCTCCAAAACTAATTTGAATGGTCGGTTTCCTGTGTGTTGGTTTGGTTTGAGACGGTAACGTCCAGAGAGTGAAAGATTGAATGCAGAGAATCCAGCAACCTCAACATTCCTTCGAAGTCAGTGCATGTCGGTAATTATTTATGATTTGCTTGTTCAGATGACTCCCTAGAGATGAATAATGTTTGACAGTTAGGTTTGAACGAAATTCCCCAAATGGACATGTAAATATAAGTCAAATCAAACACGCCTCCTAATCCAAACCAAACCGGAGTCGCATTCTCTGTTTCGTTGATTGTTTTGTTTATATCAATGAGCCAAATACAAGAATCCAAAACCCACGTCTTCTTTTTGTTAACTCAATCATCACATAGACATGATTCTTTTCTGGGAATTTGGGCAAAACCCAGTCAACGATTGTTTTATTCTTTTCTTTTTCAAAGTTAACTTCGTGTGTGGAGGTTAGTCACACTCATATACACTGCCTCTCTAAAGAAAAGTAAAGCCTGGATGTTTAGTTATATGTTCAATAAAGTTCTGGTTAGGTTTAGGTTTTGGTTTTAGTTCCGCGGACACCATGAAAGATTACTCCCCACCCCTCTCTCTCCGAGGTTGAGACAACTTCACCAAGTCTTATAATAATATGTTAATGACGTCAAAAACATATGGTGATGCTATTCACCTAATACATGTCGTAATGGACACGCCTTCATGTCGCCCATGGAAACGACATATTTTACGAAACGCGAACCGTATTTCACAAATTTTTTTAAAAACTAATCGTATTTCCGTACATTCCTCCGTTTTCTTGTGTTGGTCACATTAATATTTAACAAAAGGATTTTGTTAACGGGTGACCAAAGGGCACTGTTAACTATATTATTATAACCTCTTAACAACGAGTGTCTAGGGACACCGTTAACAAAACCCTTAACAAAAATCCAATAACTACGAGTCAACAAAGCAACCATTTTAAAATTGAATGATAATAATAACAATGGCCGTTTGTTATGCGAACTACTCTTTTTTGTCCTTTTGGTTTGTCGATATTTTTTTTTTAAAGAATTTCATATTTTAATTTTATTTTGTTATGATTCTGGGCTTCGTCTATAAACAGAATGTGGTAGGATTTTTTTTTTTTTTTAACCTCGCGCTGCTAATAGGATTTTACCCCGTTTCTTTAATAGTTTTGTTATAAAATAAGGTTCGGTGAGAAAATAGTTCGTGAAAAATATTACATTAATTTTTAAAATTTATTAAATAATATCTTATTGGAAAAAATAGTTAAACTCAATTTTTTTAACATGCAGCATTATTTTGTATACTGTATTATTTTTTAAACGTAAGTCCGTTTCTTTACAATGAACGTTGAATTTGTTAATAATATTATTATTATTATCATTTATATATTTTGGCCGGTAGTGGTGGTTGTTGTACCGTTGTCCTACACCACACCATTGGTCCACCGTGATATATGATTGATCGATAGATTATGCCCGTCACAAAGACAAGTTAAAATAAGTAGAAAAATAAAAGATAAGAAAAGGTAAGTGTTGAATTTATGAGCTTCGTCCTTAGCGAGTAGAAGAAGCAAGGTCCCAAGCAGACACTATTAGCTCCGCTCGTGATGCGTTATTGAGACCAACTCTAGATACTTCTATTCAAAGCAGATGGAGGTAGGATTACCTTTATTGCAATTGTCTAATTGATCGATAAGGGAACCCAAAAGGACGTCAATATCCCTCGAATGACTGTGATGAGAGTTGGCCAAGTCGAGATCGAATAAAGAGGAGCGATCGAGATGGGGATTACCTTGACGATATTGAAGAGGTCAAGTTGAGTCTTCAACTCGAGAAGACAAGAGATCATCTTGAGAATTGTCTCGAGATCATGAGAGCGAGGTCCATCTACGAATAGGAGGGACGATGTCCGTTTCGAGGGTAGCTTCCACTTGCTCAAGGGAAGCTCGAGATACCACTAATTGATGCGCCACCAACCACGGAAACGGAAAAGACAACGACTAAAACGGAACGCACGAATGAACAAACCGAAAAGAATAAAACTCAAACCGCCGCTGGATACAGCCGGAGCACCACCAGGACTGAACGATGGTAGAACGCCTCACAACCGGATACAGAAATCACCACCGATTATGGGAACGCTCAGATAAAATCTCGCCACGCTTGGAATCCACCAAACAATGAGAGAAGTTGCGCAAAGTTCATGTAAGAACTTGACGGCTGCCAAATTGGGTAAAAATATTCCAAGGGTTCTGTTTAAGACCTAAGCACAAAGAGTTCTATTTATAGAGGACCTAAAATGGGCTAGCCCTAACTCCCCATTAGGCCCAAAGTGGTAAAAACCAAAGCTAATTAGAAACAAGTCCACAAAGGTAAAACTAAGGTAATTGGGCCTGACGTCGGCTGGCCCGACTTGAAGTCTTCTCAAGACGGGTAACTCGAGAAAGTAAGCTCGAGAAGATCCGGAGATGGCTGAACAATCGCAACTGCGAGATTCTAGGATACAAAGGGTCACAACAACACAGCAACAAACACAACAACTCAAACACAGACTCAAGTCTTTTAGCTTTTACCTTTGGTCCTTTATCCTCCAACCTCATCGCTGTTGATTATGTTTGGCGTTGTTGACGCTCCTCCGCCAAGCCTCGACACCGTTGATCCTGTCCGGCGTTGTGATCTATCCTCGGTGTTGTTGATCCTGACCGGTGTCGTTGACCTGCCACCACTTCGACTCCGCCTAGCCTCGACACCGTTGATTCTGTCTGGCGTCGTGCTATACCCTCGGTGCTGTTGATCCTGTCCAGTGCCATTGACGTCTCCGCCGCTCCACAAGGGTGAATTCCATTAAAGGAGATCGCCTCGACCGCCTCTCGTCCGACGCCGACCGTCGTGCAGCGTCTCCAGGCCTTTTCTGTTGTTTCCGTGCAAGTCATGTCTATAAGTGTAACGTTGTAAGCTCGATACTAACGCATTAAATTCAAGTGTTTCGTTTTTTTATTATACTTGCGCTCGTTCACTTTGCGGTGTACAACACCAAACGCTATAAATTCAATACCGTCATATTAAATTTCAGTATTGCGTTTACTTTCACTTTACGGCGACCACACCATAATTGTAAAATTCGATACGTGTTGCGAGGAATGCAAATTATGCGCCAACAGTGAGATGGGATGAGTTAAGGGATGGTTTTAGCTGAATTTTGTTTCAAAATTATCGAAATAAGAATTCAAAATTCATGAAATAATATCTCGAATTCATAAAGTGGATTCACTTTTAAGGAAATCGACTTTATATAAACTAACTTCCAAAATCACTCATAAGAAATTCGCTCTCAATTTTAAAGAGGACCGAAATTCGATTTTTATAAAGTTAGACTTCCAAAGTCATTCCTTAAGAAAGTTGACTTTTATAAAGCGGAATAAAATTTTAAAATTTTCTAACATATTTTAAAAAATATTTAATCGTTTAATTTGAAGCTTTAGTTGCTTTTTAATCGTTTTACCGGGATAGATAGATTGTTAGATTTTACAGAACACCATGATAACTAAATAATTGAAAAAAATATTGCATGGCGAAATAAATGAGACAAAAATTGCGAGAGAAATGACAGGGGATAGTCCCACCAAACACTACTACTTCTTTCAACACCCCCAAACTTCGTGGAATCGCTTGCGCCATGTAAAACAAATAATACAATCGACAACAACGTCAAATCTGAGATTTGTACAAATTTACCATTATTTCAACAAAAATTACGAAATACTCACTTGAAAACTCCCTAAATAATGTCCCTACCTCGCAAATCCAAATTACAATTTTTTATTTTACAACGTTATTCGAAACGAATTAGATAAAAATTTGTCTAAGTCGCACAGCAACTTTCGTAAGACACCAGGGACCACCTACACATAAATTTTTACTAAGTATGCATAAGTCGAGATTTGAAACCCGAAAGACCTCACACTCGACAATAGTTTCTAAGAAAATCTCGAGGGAAAGATGAAAGACCCAGGTAATCTTTTAAATTTCATCGTGATAAGGACATATTATTGCAATTATTGGTCTTCAACGATGAATTTCTAGTAAGCGCGAGTCATCAACTCGCATTGACTACGTCCTTGGCCTTTGTACACGCCGCCCCTCGCTGTCGAATTAAGCTAAAGTCATGGTTTAAAACATCGATATAAATAAATTTTATAAAATTAAATTTAAGTTTGAAATCACGACTTAACGATAATATTTAGAAAGTTTTCAAAACAAAAATTCATATTTCTTAAAATGTTTTTCGAACGAACTATAAATCTATCTCGTCCAATAATGAGTTTTGTTCATAAATAATATTAGTCCGTAAATTATTTCGTCAAATACGATAACAACTTTGAAAATTCTTTGACTAATGTAGTGAAATCGGCCTTAGAAAGACCGACTTTGATCATGAAGAAAGTTGGCCTTAGACCAAACCGAAGTTGGCTGTAAAGGATTGACTTCATGTCATCCATCCTAGCTACATGAAGTCGACCTTTGTAAGACCGACTTTTATAAACTTGGTTAAAAAAATATTCATCCACTGAAGTCGGCATTTGTAAGGCCGACTCCCTTCGTACCTCAAGAAAGTCGGTTTTACAAAAAACGACTTTAATCCGACACAAAAATTTCTAGTGCCTTTGTAAAGCCAACTTCCACGAGCCACGGACAAAAGGATCATCTAAAGGGGGAAGAAAATAAATCCCAAGAAGAGGGAAAGAAAAGAAGGGGAGTGAGTGGGTCCCCATTAATTGGAAAATAAAACCAGAGTTTTGTACGGAAATACGGTTAGTTTTAAAAAAAATTTGCGAAATACGGTCACAGTATCGTAAAATACGATTTTACCGTCGATGGGGCGCGTTCTTGGATTACAAAGAGGGTGCGCTTCGAAAACGCGCCCTCCATGTGCTTATTGAGAGGCGGGTTTTGGAAACCCGCCCCTTACGCATGCTGAGATGAAATAAGTGTTCAAGGGGCGCGATCTCAAAACGCGCCCTTTGAAGGGGCCGTCCCCCCCGGCCCCCCAACCTTTGGGCAGTCCCCCCTGCCTACCCTCCAGGGGCGGGTTTTGGAAACCCGTCCCTCACTGGGCACACGGAGGGGCTATGCGTCAGACGGGGGGCGGGTTTTGAAAACCAGCCCCTCCAATAAAACAATAAGGGGCGGGTTTTGGAAACCCGCCCCTTCAAATGAAACAATAAGGGGCGGGTTTTCGGAACCCGCTCCTCCGACGAACATAAACGCCGCAGTCGGGACGGAAGCCCTATTCCGCTGACCCCAAACCCCCTAAATCGTCCGAATCCGGCGTCCGACCTCCGATTCTTACCGACCCCCGGCCCCCGAGCTCTATCCTCCCCACCTCCGACCCCCGTTCGTGCCGTCCCCCGTCCTCCCCTCGTCCGCCGTCCTCCCCTCATCCGCCCGTTCAACCACCGACCTCCGACCTCGGCCCATTCGACCTCCGATCTCCGCCCGTCCGACCGTCCGATTATCATTCGTAAGTTCAATTATATAAGTTAGATATTGTAAGTTAGAAAATTTAGGTTCGAAAATTAGGTTAGTTAGAAATTTAGTTTTTGAAATTTATGTTAGATTTTTATGCTAGAACATTTGGTTAGAAATTTAGGATTGAATAATTAGTATATAAATTTATAAATTGATTTGATTATTTAGTATAGAAATTTATAAATTATTGTTTTGGCATTACAATTATGATGATTAATTATACGTTGTTTGAATTGTTGTGGGTATTATAAAGTTCGAGAGGGGAGCTAATTTCACGTAAGTTTTTCCCTTACATTTGAATGGCGCAAGTTCATTTGTTATTTTATGGTCATGGGAAAGTTATTCATGGTAGTCAGGGAGTAGGTTATAATAGGGGTCCACTTAAACGTATAAAGATACCTGCTGATGTGGACTATGTCCAATTCGAAAGGGTAATTGCTAATGCAATGAGATTAAGCGAAGGAAGTAAGCTGGAAATTTGTCATAGATATCCCGTTCCTTCGTATGGTCCCTTCAGGCATAAATTTTGTGCTAGTACCGATTAGTGATGATGAAGATGTTTTAGGTTGTTGTGTGAGTTTGCCGATGTCCAAATGGTGACCGCATTCAAGAAGTATATGTGATATCAAATTCTGGGAATTCTAGCAATGAAGGGAGGCGGACAAATTCAAGAAGTAAGCACGGTAGTAACATGCAAGCCGTAGGAGTGAATGTGGATGAGGGTTTAAATGTTGTGCAAGAGCGAATGGAAAATTTCGAAGTTAGTAAAAATTTTCGTCGATTTGTGGATATGGTGGTAATGTGGGGAATGAGGAGGATGGTGATATGGATGGTGACGGTGGTAATTATTACGGAGACGATTATGAAGAGGGTGATCCGTTTGAAGATTTAGAACGTGATGTGGGCGATGAAGCAGCTGTAAACGAAAACTATTTATCGGCGATATGAGAATCATATCGTTGATTCAATAGTGAATTCCGATGAGGCGGATACTGATGATGAAATGTTTAACGGTGTTGATTTAGAGAACGATGATAACAATGTGGGGGTTAAATGAGGCTGGTCCTTCTAGGAAGAAACGGTTGGAGAAACCTCTACCATTCTAATCTAGACAGTGGCGATACTGGGAAGGTCATTTTCGAGGATGACGAGGAAGTTAGGATGACGGACGATCGGATGGCTGTGGTTGAATTTCGTAAAGGGATGCGTTTCAAGCATAAAAACCATCTCATTCATAAGGTTAATATGTTCCATATCAAGAACCATTATAACTACGAAATTGTGGAGTCAGATAAGACGGACATGGTCTGTGTTTTGTTCTGAGGTTGGTTCTGGTTGCAAGTGGAGATTACGCGCGATTCAACGTGCTTGTGATGATGAGTTTGAAATAACCATCGTGGGTGAGGCTCATACATGTTTAAATGCAGTGCTTTCCGAAGATCATGATCAACTTGATTTGCAACTTTATGGTTCCCTACTTCCGTACTTTTGTTAGAGAATCTTCTGAAGTGAAAGTTTCGTTCCTACGGAATGTAATAAAGGAGAGATTTGGGTACGAAGTATCTCGCCGACGAGTATGGGATGCAAAGAGGAATGACAATTGAAGTTGAATATGGCGAATGTGATGAATCTTATAACGAGTTACCGCATCTAATGAATGCAATCAAAATTGCCAACCCCGGAACAATTGTTGATTGGGGTGCAACTTATAATCTTGGCGATGTGGAAGTATTACAGTTTCAGAGACTATTTTGGGCGTTTGGACAGTGTATTCAGGCATTTACTCATTGTCGGCCAGTTGTGAGTATAGATGGCACATTTTTAATACGGTAAATATAGGCATAAACTCTTAATTGCCTGTGCTATGGATGGAGAGAACCATATTGTGCCGCTTGCATTTTGCACTGGTTGATGAGGAAAGCTATGATTCTTGGAATTGGTTCTTGAGATGTCTAAAGGGATATGTCGTTGGAGATAGGACGGGAGGAGTATGCTTGATTTCCGACAGACATGCAGGCATTCAGGCGGCTGTGAATGATCCGCAGGTTGGCTGGCAGCCCGCCATTTGCGCATTGGCGGTTCTGTCTTCGACATGTGGCAAGCAATTTCAATACTAGATATAAAAATGTTGCTTGTAAAAGGAAGTTGATAGCCGCAGCGAGGAAATCGATGACTGTGAAGCAAAAAAACATTATGATAAGCTTGTTTGAATCAATGCCAGAAGCTGGTGAGTTCTTCGCCGAGATGAACGAAAGAGCATGGGTGCTTGAGTCGGGATGGCTTTTATAGATATGGTCTTATGACTACGAATTTGAGCGAGAGTTACAAACGCCGTTATAAGAGGTGCCATAAATCTTCCTGTTTCGGCTCTTGTTCGAAAAAATATGGTATAATTTGCGTGGCATACTGAATAGCCAGAAGGGATGATGCTTGACTCCGCGTTGAGAATTGGCGAAAGTTTTTACAAGAGTTTGTACAAATCGGTTGTATTAAATGTATGGAGAGGGCCAAACGGTATGAAGTAGTGCTTCTCGATCGACAGGAGGGTAGATTTGACGTGAAAACTAAAGGAAAACATCGACTGAAGTATGTGTTTCTTCAAGCGCGGAAATGCAGCTGCAAGAAGTGGCAAATCTAATCGCATTCCGTGTTCGCACGCTTTGGCATGTTATGCACACAAGCATGTAGATTCATACCGCTGTGATTAGTCGTTTCTACTCATTCGAGTGTCAGAAGGCCGTGTATGCTTCGAAATGGCATTCTTTTGACTGCAAAGAAGATTGGCCGGAATATCTTTTCCCGAGAGTCAATCCCGATCCTACAAGAGTCAGACCAAAATGGCGTCCACGGTCATCCCGTATACGAAATGAAATGGACATCAAGGAGAAAACTCGGAAAACTAGCTGTGGGTTATGTAGAAAGGAAGGTCATAACCGAACGTAGTTGTCCTAATAGGAATGTTTGTAAGTGTTCGTTCAATTGTTGAATAAGTTGTGAATTCTGATTGCCTTTGCTTAAGTTTATTCTTCTTATTAACCGTTGTTGATATATTTTGTAACAGGAAGATGCGTCCAGGACCAAGAAAGACAAGTGTTCTTGATGCTCAAGCAGAGCATTCGATCGACGGCTGTATGGGAAGCCGGATATAGCGTGGTATGTGAATTCGGCTTATATATTTTACGTATTCGTACCTTTTTTACTAACTACTGTCTTATCTATAGAATAACGTTCCTCACTTGCCGTCGGGCTGAGAAATCGCTGAAGGGAGGTGCCACCGATCCCAGAATGGACGTATACCTCCGTCAAGCAGGATTCTATGGCGTGGCTAAACTTTCGTTCATATCATTGGACTGGGCCCTCATCACAGCATTGACGGAACGTGGAGGCCGGAGACGCACACCTTCCATATGTTGCACAGTGAGATGACTATCACCCTTCAGGATGTGGCAATTCAGCTACGTTTGGCCCGTAGATGGTGATGCGGTGATAGCAGATACATCCGTATCTAATGAGGCGGTGTGCTTAGATTTATTGGGCCGGATACCTAGGGGTGACAACATCCGGTCTGGTCGTATTAGACTTAGCTGGCTGGCTGCGAATTTTGGTGAGATCCCTATAGATGCCCCTGAGGAGTTGGTGCAGATGCATACCACGGCATATATTCTGCAGCTGATTGGTGGGATGTTGTTCCACGACGAAGTCAGATAGTTTTAGTGCATGTATTCTGGTTGCCTTTGCTAGCTGACTTTGAGAGGGCTGGCAATTATAGTTGGGGAAGTGCATGCCTAGCGTGGCTTTACAAGGAGTTTGTGTAAGGCGGCGCACCATAAGGCATCTCAGATAGAGGGTCCATTGATACTGCTACAGATTTTGGCATGGGATAGATTCCCTCATAGAAGCACCTCTGAGACTCCGTACCCCCTTTGTGGAAGATATGCCTTTGACCATAGATGAGCCATTGCGAAGGATGTACGCACGGTGTCCACCCATGTTCCTTTCCTCCAACAGAGAGGCATTCGATAGGCAGAGCATGGATCAGGTAAAGTACTATAGCTAACAAATTCATTTGGTCAAATCGAACTCTTCTCACACATTCACAGTCATATATGTAGATTATTTGGCATCCTTACCCGGATTGAGTTGGTAGCCATGCTTCCCGATTACTGCCGATCTGGTGAGGCTTTCTGGCGTGCAAGACTTCCCCTAATTTGCTTCTACATCGTGGAGTGGCAGTACCCGGATAGAATTGATTCGTCAATTTGGCGATCATCAACTGGTGCCGCAAGGATTGTGACCCAAGCATGGCAACTCCACAAGATAGATTTACGCCGGGAAGGACGATGAAACAACTGGAAATAGATCCACCGAGTGTTTATGTGACCAGTGGGAAGATCGTACTCAACATGGTCGTACGCCGCTGTTTTGGGAGTCGACCGATTAGATATTCAAAATGGTTATGCGAAGCATACCACAGGCAGCACATCCTCGCACACTACGGACTCCATGCTAGGCACATTTGGTAAGTCCATTAAATGAATATGACCTATATCCCATAACATTTTCTCATTCATTGTTCCAACTTTAACCTATACTTCTGATGTAAGTTTGAAGAACTTACGAAAGATAAAGCTTCGGTCTGACCAGCCGGAACTCCGTTACTCTTGCCAGCGGAGTCCATGGAAATGATGCGGGAAGTATGCACCGATGAGATTTATATGGTCGACCCGACGGATTGGAAGATCAAACCTGCAATACCATATACATCCACAAGGTGGACAACGAAATGAGAAGGAGGAAGATCCAATATGGAGGAAGAAGATCCTACAATCATATGGACGTTGCGGAAGGAGGATCATTATCATGGGGAGGAGCCACGGACATAACGATGACCCCGTATTTTGACGAGGAGGGCCCATGAAGTGCGAGAAGTGGGTGCTCATATCTCTTCAAGTTTCGTCATGTTTACTGGTGATTACGCCACTCCTTACTACGAGGCTGGGTCTCAGTTACTTACACCGGAGGCTCCGATTAAAGGCACAAGAGAATTCGGGTAAGTCTTCGATTTAAGATTCATTTAAACTTTCATAACTTAAACTAATATAACTTCTTTAGGTACGAATCCATTTGCAACAAGGAGAAGGAACTTCCCAAATTACCACAACTGTACCCGGATGTTCCATTTGAGACATGCCGTGAAGTTCCAGAAGTCCCCGTCCGATCTCATGGCTTATGTTAGGAGGAAAATCTACGAGCGTCAGGGGACATTACTGATTTGCAAATTTGGACGTTTAACTTTGATACGTTAGATGTTAGACGATATGAAATTTGGACGTTTCACTTTGTACGTTTACATTTGCCTTTGTTATTGAATGTTGGGTGTTAGATTGTTCCGAAAGTTTGGTGTTCGATGTATGGATGGTTACCTATCTGTTTTGTTGAAACAGGGTTGGTTTCTAAAGATTTTTTTTATTTTTTTTAATTTTTTTTGTATTTATTTATTTTTTTATTGATAGGTGTGGTGCATTGGCCAGACAAGGGGCGGGTTTCCAAAACCCTGCCCTTATGTTATTATAACGGAGGGGCGCAGTCTCAAAATCGCGCCCTTGTATGCCATAGGAGGGGCGGGTTTTTTGGTATAACCCGCCACCTTGTAGGGGGGACGGGGGGTCGAGGGGGGCAACAGGGGGGCCGGCGGGGGACGGCCCCTTCAAGGGGCGCGTTTTGAGATCGCGCCCCTTTGAAAACACTTAACATTTTCATCTCAGCATGCTTAAGGGACGGCTTTCCAAAAACCCGCCCCTCAATAAAGCAACACGGATGGCGCGTTTTTCGAAGCGCGGCCCTCTTTGTAATCCAATGAACAACGCAGCCCCATCGACGGTAAAACCGTATTTTTACGAAACTGGGATCGTATTATCGCAAATTTTTTTTTTTAAAAACTAACCGTATTTTCCGCTACAAAACTCAAATAAAAACCATCCATTCCCCACCCCGGCATTTAATAAATATATAAAGTGGAGGTGATGTTAAGAAAGAAAAAAAAAAGTAAAAAAAAAAAAAACAACCCGTTGCTTCTTCTACTTGTCACTTTCAACCCAACTCAATGGAAAAAAACTCCTGACAATTGTGTTTCCTGTTGTTTTCTAATATCAAATCATAAAATATTTCCTTCTCTTGTCCAATTCCCATCTGTTTCTGAATCCACTTGGTAACTGGATGTTCCAATCAGAGGCACTCCCAACCACAATGACCAAAAAATATCAGAGATAAGAAGGCAAACATTGAAGCTACACCATATTTTTCATACATCTCAAGACTATGAAAAGGAAACTATTAAGGCACCAACCAAGTAGTATTCACCCAATCCATTGCAGTTGTCCCCGAGCCCAGCAAACTCAACATTATTTTCATACGCCAACAAACCGTATTCACCGTTAAACGCACCATATCGTCCTTTCTCTTCGTCTTTTATGGCACCAAGAAGGATCCAGAAATTCGGTCTGCGCGGCAACTCAAAAGGTTTTGGAAGTTTTACGGACCTTTCCTTTCCGCACATGAAGGAACGGTAATCAAAATGTCCCCAGACTAACTATTTGGAAAGCTCGTAAGGAAATATCACACAATGGTCCTTTAATTTCTCCTTCGGTTAGGTTAGGTGTACCATAATGATACAATTGATAAAAAAAAAAAAAAACAAAACACCATTTACCAGCCCCTCTACATGTAGAGTTCACATGATATTACACTTGTCCTTGGACTTTGGATTCCACCACGACTGGACTGGTGGGGGGTTTCCTAACAGTATATCGTCACCTCCTACAATAATAGTTCAATTAAGGGAGGGACACTAACAAAGAATTTACAGAAAAGAGACTACAAAACATTAACTCATCATTTAGACGATTCCTCAATATAGCGAAGATGGCAGTTAGATTTTGTCTCAAAAGGCTAAAAACTCAACCACATCAATTTTATATTCATCTTTGATTTTTACTTAATGAAGAAGAAACACCTTCTTTTTGTGGATAATTCTATAAGAAACAAACTTCCAGGTGACGAGCCAAGAAAGTTATAGAAATAACAGTATCGACACAGCTCTGTCTTAATATGTTAACTTAAACCATGAGGCTGAAATTTCATCCTTTATAAATTGCTCTTATACCATCCATCCCCAGGCATACCAAAATGGAGTTAATTTCCTTTCTCAAGATCATATGCTCATATTCATCTCAAGTCCCTTAAATTCAGACGAGAAACAACTAAAAAGCAAAGTGATAAACTTATCCAAAAAAAAAAAAATAGGGTGATAAACACGTTTCACAGCTCACTAAAAAACAGAGGTGGCAACCGGGGCAGGTCACTCCAACTCGCACAAGCAACAGATTTCATTGCAGGGATAATCGAGAGTCTCTCCCACAATTCCCAAAAAAAACCTAAAAAATCACAAGCAGGAACAACCAGCCCTAAGAACAGGCGAGGGGGTAAGGAGCAGATAGAGGGTGGGGGGAGAAGGGGGAAGGGTGAAGGAAAGGGATTTGGAAATTTACAAATAGCGAGCAAGCGGCCAGGGGCCATGTCTGCTGAACAAATCAAATACGAGAAAAAATGATGTCAATACATTGTTGTCTTTTCACGTTACCATCCCACAAATTTCAATGAAGTTTTTCAGACGGCGGAGGGAAAAATTCCCCGTCAGGCGAATGGGATCCAAGAGGGTATATTCCAATACCCTAGGAAAAATAAAAAATAAAAAAGGCCGAGTTTTGGACAAAGGCCTACTCTAAGAAATTAAGGATGGAGGACTCCCTCACCCCCCCCCCCCCCCCCCAACACCCAATCTACCGGACAACAACTGTTTCCTATCAGAAATAGCCGTAAGCACATAATGCAATCTTCCCGCAGTTAATTGCCAGTAAATGATCGCCCGACCTGCCTGCCATGTACTCCGGGCTTTGTTCCATTTTAAAGTTAAAAATAATTGCGACGGCAATTATTCAACTTAAACCAGGTTGAGTTTTCCTAACCATTCCATCGTCTCGGCAATCTTCCACGATAGATCTTTTACAAAAACTGCATTTCCTAAATTTATGGTCAGTATCCAATAACCAAAGGTTTCCACACTTGGTCACAACCAAACATTTGCTTTCCCGAAATGGGGGGAA
Source organism: Melastoma dodecandrum (assembly GCA_029817715.1). Lineage (NCBI taxonomy): Eukaryota > Viridiplantae > Streptophyta > Magnoliopsida > Myrtales > Melastomataceae > Melastoma > Melastoma dodecandrum. Next base: position 85,096 of record JARUPY010000293.1, read on the forward strand.
GGTTTAAAACTCTGGTGCCAGATCATATACAGTTCAGGTAGCAACGCACCTTTCAATCCGCTTCTTGTGCCTATGATTTTGAGCATTGAATGTTGATGGGTACGTCCTTGTTTCCACCGCAAGAAGCAGACCGATATTGATAAGCCATCAGAGATGATTCTTACCCTGCTCTGTTGCAGTAATCTGAATTTGGAAGCTGATACTGTTGCAAGGGAAATAATGGGCATATGGACGATAAACCGGGGTAACAACAAGGATGATTGTCTGTCCATGGATAAGTAAACGTCCTCACATTTGCATGCATACGATAATAATTGGTCTATTCATAATAGGGGACAAAAATTACCCAGCAGCAAAGCAAAATTTTTCACAAAAAATTGCGACTCGTAAAAAGGCAAACTGGCAAAGAATTGTGTTTTCTTGGTTAAACGCTTGCAATCTCAAAGAAGATAGGCTCGAACCTCATCTCCCGTGGACACAAGCAAGGGGACTGCCAAAAAAAAATAAAAAAAAAAAAAAAATTGCCCCCTAACATACATCGACATCAAACAAGTGCTAAGTAATTACTATTGCACCGTCAACATCTAGACCACAGAACTAGACATGGGATTGCTCCTCCATAAAAAGGGATTCAAATAGGATTTTGATTTTGCCTGTAGCTAGGGGCCCTCCAATAAGAAATTTCTAGATGGGGAGGACCAAGGCCAGACTGGCTCTTGCTTTTAAGAGGCAACCAGCCAAAGATTCCAAAGTTTAAACAAAAGTTGCTTTGATGAAACAGGTTCTTCTCTTTATGATGCATCAAGTTATTTTTTGTTCTCTTTTTTTATAAGTTCCATCAAGCTTTTAATGTCAAATTTATCAGGAAGACGCCCATTCTAAAACCTTAAAATATAGCTTCCAGCCCCATAAGTCAGCTTTTTCACATGAGTGGTGCCATTCTCCAGAATAAAACATTTCAGATAAAATCTTCTGTTTCCATGGGACTATGTAATTTCTTCAACGGGTAGGTATAAAAATCATGGGTAAAATGTGCACCTGCAAACCATTTTAGTAAATAATGACTTGATAACTGCATATCCAGTGCTGCCACGGAAACAAAGTCAAAAGGTGAACATAAACACTGAGAAAAAACGGCGACTTTACCAAACCCAGATATAGGATATAACAAAAAATTATTACCAAAAGGGACGACAAAGCAGTTTCGTGCCTCGATCCCAGTGAAAAATTGTAAGTTGCCAATGCCCCAGTATGATCCTGCTAGAGGAAAGCCTCAAAGAGAATGGATCAATGGGGAAATGGTTAAGAATAAGGCATCTAGTAACAGAGGGGTATGAAGTTTCAACCGTAATGAGCCTGAATGACATGATGAACCGATCGACGCTCTAGAATGTACATAGCTGCCTCCCTTTGTAGAGAATAAGGGAAAAATCAATAAGAATTAAGAATTTCCCAAAAGTATATAACATTAATTTAATTATACAGCAGGGACCTCGATCATGTTTTACACCATTCCTGAAAATTGTAGCATAAAAGCCAGGATTTTTGTTTGCTACTTTTCAGTGCTAATTTTCAAATTTCATATACTTTGGACCTGATGTACCTAGATCAAGATACTCTCTTTACTGATGTCCTGCATTTTCCCTTGAAGGAAATGTAAGCATCACGTACCACATCCTCGGTTAAAAAAATTTCTGACACAACAGGGACCAATAAAAATGCAAGTTTATCATACCAATGTGATGGAACGAAGCATGGCAGAATTAAAAACCATCCGAGGCCCCCAAAATCACACAATAACTTGTCAAAATCCATGGTTGTTTTTTCGGCCCACCCAAAAAAACAGCCTCCTGGAGGAGGCTCTTGCTCTCTATGAGGACATAATTGCTTGCTAGAAAATAGAGCTGCATAGAACTATCATCCAAAATGGATGACGGACTCCTATGAATAACCTACGTGGAAAAACAATCCGTAGCATAAACAAATAACGGAACAAGATGGGGGAAAAGGCAGAAGCAACAAGAGGAAGATTGTGTCACCCTTTTGTTCGGCCTGACAAATCGTAAGTGACCGGCTATTAAGAGAAACATCCCATGTGTGCGATGAGTTACAGTACAAAAACTGTTTAGAACTTTATCTACAGAAATCCCTTTCTAACCACCTCCCCCCCCCCCCCAAAAATAAAAAAAAAGACTAAGTGAGGACATTACTCTCATCTGGAGAACAAGAATGCCACGGAATCAGGATGAACGGAAACAGCAGGATGCAGTGATATTGACAGCTCTAAAGATGGAAGAGGACCAGCAACTCTATACACAGCAAACTTTATCAGCTGGAACAGCCTCAACTGGAGAGGACCTTAGTCTATCTAATCTATGAAAACCTTATTCTTTAGATGGATCCATCAATCGATTCTCCGTCCATGGAAGAGGGCAACACAGAAGATCTTTTTTAGCCCATCCAACCGCCGATGGCCTAAAAATCTTAAACAGTGGAATTGCTCCTTTTTCAACATATGCTAGAACGTCGGACAGCGGTTTTAATACTCGCCTTTCATTACCCTCCGTGACTTTCTGCAGGGCCTCGCGAACCCCAGAATGTCTTTTGGGAGCGATTCAGAGCCATGACCTTCCTGGTCCATCATCAAGATGAGGAAAAAAACGGGCGCTTTTGGGTCCGTGAATGCCTTCTGCGCTAGCCTACAAAATTTTTGCAGTGACATTTAGAACAATATGATACCATAACAAGAAAAAGAAAATCTCTTGAAACAATCATCCTGCAAGGGAAAATTTTATCCAACCTGGTCATATCAACAGCAGATGCCCCTGCTTGTCCGGCTAGTTGCCGTTATCCAAGCATAATGCTAACCATGGCACCATCAGGGCACACCACCGGCATGGAGAAGACCCCATGAAATTTTACTCCGACAGCGAAGAGATTCGTTTATAACTCCCAGTTTTCTTTCCAATAACCTTCCTACAAAGCCAGCACGGAGCCGAATTTTAGGCGTAAATAAAAGGGGGCCGAGGTATCTCAGACCATCCATCAGAATGAGAAACTCGAAATCAGCAATCAAGAAAGGGACATGTCGATAAACATTAACTGAATGCCAATAAAGGAAACCGCCGACTTTAACCATTCCTTCACAGCCCGCACCGATATGGTTGAATACTCAAATCAGGAGCAAGAACGCATTCGCGAAGCGACAGGAAAAAGAGAGGAAGGAGAGTAAAAAAAGAGGAGCAGACCGAGGAGCGGAGTTCCTGGACGATGCTGGCGCATGGAGGCGTCCTCCTTGGACGAAGGAAATGAAGAGGCTTAGTGGTACCTGATGAAGGCTGAGCAGCGGGACGGACGAGCGCCTCTAGGATCCGGTCGGGCGCCGAGACGACGAACGTCGCGCGATGAGGCGGGCAGCCTGCCGCCAGACGGTCCACAACGCAGGTGGCGACCTTGCTTCGGCGGAGCCTGGCCCCGCGCTGGTTCCTGCGACGAGGCGTAGTTGACGTGGCTTGCATCTGACAGCGGCTGCATCATTTTCCCGGAGACAACGGAACGGCGAACGACGGACCCGAGTTACAGGAAGAGTGAGTAGAAACAAGAACCGGGGGAAGTGGCACTTCGAGTTTATTGGACCTGTGAGGGGTCCCAAGGCCCATAATTTCCGTAAAGTTAGGCCCATATCACCATTTGAAGAGTTGGATGAGAAGGACAAGTTCCCGGTTTTGCCACCGAAAATACCCTAGCAATGGA